>WSFP011431927.1:0-21531 GCA_009831015.1 Picea engelmannii | reverse complement strand
GTTTCAAATCTTTATGCATTACAGGTACAAAGTTATGATTACTTCAAGTTAGGGTTGTTGACTAATCCAAAACTAGGCATGTGAGACTAAAGAAAAGTTTGATGAAAATGCTAGTCTCTTGTTGTTGAAGTTAAGGAAGGTTTCCAAGAAAGTGATAATATACACCAGGTCTATTACAGAGCTACAAATCAGATTTGGATGATGAAATTGATGAGGACTTTTGGTTGAGGTACATGTTGAGTACATGGTTGAGACAAGTAGTTGATGAGTTGGCACATACATGAGGTATATAGTTGATGATGTTGGCACATATTGATGAGTCATAGTTGATGATTAGTTGACACATGATTGGCACATACTTGGTACATGGTTGGATGCACTTATTTATGGTACAGGTTTATTACAAGTTATTTGGTACAGGTTGGTGCATGGTTGATGCACTTGTTTATGGTACAGGTTGATTACAGGTTGAGGTAGAGGTTGATGCATGGTTCAGATTTATTGGTACAGGTTTACAGCGGTATATCTCATAGTGACAAGTTGACAGTGGTTCCATCATTCTACTTCTACTTCATGGTGGTAGGTCGAGGCAATGACAAGTGGTTGTAGCCACCTTTCGGTTGTAGCCGGAGAACATAGGGGGTTGTAGCCTCCTTATGGTTGTAGCTAGAGAATTGAGAAGTTGGAGCTTCCCTCAAGTTGTAGCCTAAGAAACTAGGGGGTTGGAGCCTCCTTCCAATTGCAACTGGAAAACAAAGGAAGTTGGTGCTCCCAATGAAAGTAATTCTTCAAGACATATAAGAAAAAACATTCTGTGGTTTTCTCCCAATTTGGATTTCCATGTAAAACACTGGTGTATTGTGTATGTGTATGTTTGTTCATTTGTTCATTGCTTATTTACTCTGCAGTTATTGGATGATAATTCTTCATTGATATAACACTTGGATTATATGGTTAAAAAGGATTAAATTGCTCTATTACTGATTCACCCCCTCTCTCAGTAATCCAACAATTGGTATCAAAGTAGGTTCCTTCAGAAATCAGTTTAACCACTGAAAGTTAGATTATGGAGATTACCAACTCATATCAAAATGGAATACCACAGTTTGATGGACAAAAGTATGATTTTTGGAGCATAAGGATGAGGACATATATACATGCACAAGGATTTCAAGTTTGACAATCAATTGTAGATGGATACACAACACCAGCAATTCCACCAACAAATGACAAAGCAGTAAAACTCGGTGAGAATAATTCCAAAGCCACAAATCCACTTTTGAGTGGTCTTAATGATATGGTATTCACCAAAGTTGCACACTATAAATTCGCTAAAGAGATTTGGGACAAGCTTCAAAATATTTATGAGGGAGATACAAAAGTCAAAGCAACAAAGCTTCAGACTTACAGAGGTCATTTCGAACAACTAAAAATGAAGGAAGATAAAGATATCGCAACCTACTTCTTACGAGTTGATGAAACAATGAATGAAATCATAGGATTGGGAGAAGAATTTGAAGAATCTGTAATTGTTCAAAAGATACTAAGATCTCTTCCTATGAGATTCAACCCTAAGATATCAACACCAGAAGAAAGATCGGATCTGGACTCAATAAGCATGGATGAACTGCATGGAATCTTCACAGCATATGAAATGAGAACTGAGCAGGAAAATCAAGATGTAAAAGAAGCATCCTTCAAGGCATCCAAAAGATCAAAGCAAAAGAAAAAGGAACAAGAAGAATGTAGCAGCAGCAGTGACACCTTGGAAGATGATGAAGAAGTGGCCAACTTCGTCAAAAGACTGAACAAGGGAACCAATGGTAGGTATAGAGGTAAGTTCCCTTTAATTTGTTTTAATTGTGATGGTATTGGTCATTTTGCTAACAAATGTCCTCATAAGAAAAAGAGAAATGATGAAGGTTACTCAAAAGAAAAACACACATATAAAGGAAAAATAATTACAAAGAAAGTTTTCAAGAAAAGCATATACACCCAAGAAGACATCTCATCATCAAATGAAGATGAAGTCAGTGACAATGATACAAGAAGAGTTTTATTCATGGTATTAAAAGACTCTGACAAAGAAGACTCCGAAGAAGAATATGAAGAAGCTGAAGAAGAATGTGAAGAAGTCGAAGAAGAAATTGAAGAGGCAAAAGTTGACTATCGAGAAGAATTAATGTGTGCCATAGAAGTTATCAGAAGAGAAAAGAAGAAAAACAAGAAACTACATGCAGAACTAGACAAGAAAATGGACACTCGAGAACTAGAACAAATGATCACAAAATTGAAGGTTCAAATAGAAGAAGATAAAAGAATTGAAGAAGCACTCAAAGAACAACTAGAAGAAAATGAGAAGATCATTGGAAACTTGGAAGCAGAGGTTGTCACACTAAGAAATGATATTGAAAAGAAAAATATGCAGAATAGCTCAAAAGTTCTGGATGACATTATCAATAGTCAAAAATCTCATCTTGACAAGTCTGGACTTGGATACAATTAGACAGAAAAGGGATCAAGCTCCAAAACAACAGAGCAAGAAACAAATCCAAAGAGCTATGCAGAAACAATCAAAGAGGATAGGAAGATATACAAGGAAGATTACATGGACACTCCTCCACCAAGAAGATTCAGATTTCAAAATCAACAATAGACAAATAGGCTTCAAGAAGAAGAAGAATTTATAAGAGCACCTCCTTTCAGAAGATCTTCAACGCCCAGGTATCAAACTATATTTTTTGGTTTATGTTATGCATGTAATAATTTTGGACATAAAGCTGTGAATTGCAAAGATAACAACATGAACAGTAATAAATTTGAGAGTTATACACAAAGGGATTATTCAAGGAGACCTAGTGACACACAAAGAAGAAATTACAACAGGTTTGAATCATTGAGCACTGAAGTGGAATGTTACAAATGTAACAATTTTGGACACATGGGAAAGGATTGCATAATGATAGCCCCTCCTAAAGAACCTCAACATAATAACAACAGTCACAAACAAGAACCTCAGAGAATGACATGGATAAGAAAACAAGATCAATATAACAATGAAGAATGCACAGTCGCTCTACAAGCTAAGCAGAAGAAACACGGTTGGTATGTTGACAATGGATGTTCAAAACACATGACAGGTGATAAAGACAAATTTCTTACATTACGAAAAGAAAAAAATGGATCAGTCTCCTTCGGAAACGATAATTCATCCAAAATCATTGTAGAAGACATAGTCTGAATTGGGAACAAGAATGAAAAGACACAAAATGTTCTACTGGTAGAAGATATGAAACATAATTTTCTAAGTGTGAGTCAAATGTGTGACCAAGGTCATAAACTTACTTTCTATTCAGAAAAGTGTGAGATAAGAAAAGAAGGTTCAGGGAAATTGGTCGGTACAGCTGCAAGAACTTCAAACAACATATATGTGTTAAGTGAAATTGGAAATGAAAAGTGTTGTCTAGGAAAGGAAGATGAAAGTTGTCTATGGCATAGAAGAATGAGTCACATGCATTTTGATAACCTTGTCAAATTTGGTGAAAGAGAAACAATCAGAGAAATGCCCCAGATCACGAAACCAACCAACACTTTATGCAAGCATTGTCAACAAGGAAAGCAAGCAAAGACCAGGTTCAAATCAAATGAATATTCAACAACAAGACAACTGGAAATTGTGCACAGTGATCTAGTCGGACCAACTACAACAAAGGGTTTAAAAGGTGAAAAATAATTTATGTTATTAGTTCATGATTATACAAGAATGACTGCAGTTTGCTTTCTCAAGAACAAGTCAGAAGCTTTTGACAACTTCAAGATCTACAAGAAAATAGTTGAAAATGAGATGGATTCAAGAATCAAATGTTTGAGATCTGATAATGGAGGAGAGTTCACTTCGAATGAATTTGTGGACTACTATAGCAGTCATGGAATAAAAATACAATTTTCCGTTGCTAGGACACCTCAACAGAATGGAGTTGTTGAAAGAAAGAATATGAGAGTACAAGAAATGGCTCGAACAATGCTAATGGATTCCAAATTGATAGATATATTTTGGACACAGGCAGTGGATACATTAGTTCACATTCAAAACAGAGAAATGCTCATAAACAACACTGATAAAACTCCCTACGAGCTATGGAAAGGAAGACCAACAAATGTGAAGCACTTCAGAGTTTTTGGAAGCAAATGCTACATCAAAAGAGAAGATGACATAATGAGAAAGTTTGACTCTCGTGTGGACAAATGAATACTTGTTGGTTATTCAAGTACACGGAAAACATACAAGTGTTACAATCTAAGATTGAACAAAGTTGTGGAAAGCATCAACATAACAATTGATGAAACAAATAGACCAGAATCAAAGGAAGAAGAAAAAAAACCAATGGAACAACTTTTGGAAGAAGAATATGAAAAAGAAGTAGAAGAGGACGATGAAGATGAAGATAATCCGATAGAAGAAAAAGAGTAATTTCAAAAAGTATCTCCAACGACACCTAGCAAACAAGTACAGAAGAATGATCCTTCAGATCAGATTATTGGAAACAAAGATGCGGGAGTTGAGACTAGAAGAAAAATCCATTCACCAGAACAAACACACCTAACACTCTTATCTACAATTGAACCAAACTGTTTTGAAGAAGCCAAGAATGATGAATTTTGGAATAAGGCTATGGATGAAGAATTGGATCAAATAGAGAAAAATGACACTTGGGAATTGGTTCCAAGATCAAATAATAAGAATGTGATCGACACAAAATGGGTTTCCAGGAATAAATTGAATGAAGATGGACAGGTTACAAGGAAAAAAGCTAGATTGGTATGTAAAGGATATGCACAGATTGAAGGAATCGACTTTGAAGAGACATTTGCCCCAGTTGCCAGAATATAAGAAATCTGTTTACTTTTAGCTTATGCATGCTCAAAAAATGTTAAAGTATATCATATGGACGTAAAATCAACTTTTCTGAATGGGGAACTTGAAGAAGAAGTCTACATTGAACAACCAGAAGGATTTCAATTGTCAGAGAACACAGACTATGTATGTGAATTAAAGAAGGCCTTGTATGGTCTAAAACAGGCTCCTAGAGCATGGTACTCCATACTGAATAAGTATCTGTAGTAGGCAAGGTTCAGAAAAGGAAGTGCAGACAAAAAACTCTAAATTAAGGTAAGTCAATTTAATATTTTATTAATTGAAGTTTATGTTGATGATATTATTTTTGGTAGTGATGATGACAGGTTAAGCCAGAAATTTGCAAAAGACATGCATAATGAATTTGAAACGTTGTTACTTGGAGAACTATCCTTCTTTCTGGGACATCATATACGTCAAAGAAAGCAAGAAATTTTTATTTCTCAAACCAAGTATATCGGAGAAATTCTAAAGAGGTTTGGAATGGAAGATTGTAGGCCAATTATCACTCCCATGCAAACCAGTTGTAAGTTGAGCAAAGACGATGATTCGAAGTCTACATATCAGAGGAAATACAGGTCAATGATTGACATCCTAATATATTGTAAAACATTCAGACCATATGTAATGCAAGTAGTTGGACAGGTGGCACGCTTTCAAGCAACACCAAATGAATCACATGTATTAGTAGTAAAGAGGATTTTCAGATATCTCAAAGGAACAGAAGATTTTGGATTATGGTATCCAAAAGGAAAATATCTATCACTTATTGCCTACACAAATGCAGATTGGGCAGGTTGTATTGATGACTGACGAAGCACCAGTGGAGCAGTGTTTTACTTATGTGAGTGTTTGGTATCATGGCTAAGCAAAAAACAATCATCAGTATCTCTATCTATAGCCGAGGAAGAGTATATTGCAACAACAACATGTTGTACACAGGTTCTTTGGATGAAACAAACTCTGATAGATATACAGGTTGAGTATGATAAGCCCATTCCAATATATTGTGATAATACAAGTGCCATCAGTATCTCAAAAAACCCGGTGATGCACTCTAAGACAAAGAACATTCCAATCAACTATCACTTTCTACAGGAACAGGTTGCAGAAAATAACATCAGAGTTGAGTATGTGGGCACAAAAGAACAAGTGGCAGACATCTTTACAAAACCACTTCCACGGGAAGCCTTTGAATATCTTCGCCAAAGACTTGGAGTTATTTCTACTCCAAAATGAATGCTTTTTGAATGCTTATCTTATATGTCTTAGATGTACATGAGGAAGAACCATAAGAGGACAGTTCAGTCAGGGGGAACAACCTTGGATGGAAATATATCTTTGCCATTGATGACAAAGTGGGAGAGATTTATCAGATGCAGAGAACAGATGCATGGTTCCAGGGGGAGCAGATTTATCAGATGCAGAGGATAGAGGCAAATTTATCAGATACAGAGGATAGAGGCATGGTTCCAGAGAAAGCATGAGTGATATGATTTTAGTATTGCATCAGAGTGTTGCCATCAATGCCAAAGGGGAAGATTGTTGATTAAGGTTGGTTGTCATCGATGTCAACCCTTGAAGAAAGCACCGCAACACAAAGGTTTGGGTAATGGACCCAATATTTTTTGATGTAAATATGACTCATTATTGTCTTGTCATGGTTGATAATAAGTAAATATGGATGAACTCCAAAGTGGTACCCTTATGGTGAAATCCTTCACGGGAAGATGCTTTGCGGAGTAAGAGAACCCATGCTTAATTGTGGAATAATGATATGAAGGACAATGAATTTCTTAGGTAAACTATCCTAGATGAATAGTGTTTGTCATTCCAATTCCATTGGTATTTGGAACGTCACATAACTCCTCACGGTTAGAGAGTTATGGCCATGAGAAGTTGGAGACCCCATGTTTGGGTAATGGACCCAAGTTTGTTTGATGGATAATGGTATGAGTTATGATATATTTTTAGATAATACTATTATATATGGATAGTACATGTCATTCCATTTCTAATGATATGTGGAACGTCACATAACTCCTCACAGTTTGAGAGTTATCGCCTTACAAAGTTGGAGGACCCTCATATGTGATCTAGAAGCCCCAAAAGGTGAAAGTAATCAAAGTGGTTTAGGAGATTTTAAAAGGTAAATAATAAAGTGAAGTAATGAGTGTATTATAATTCAAATTGAATACAAAATAAATTATCTCAATAATAAATTTAATGGAGAAATTAGAAGTGGGTTAACCCTAAAATAAGAAAAGTGGGGCCAAGTGACCTAGAAGATGTTTCTAAGGAAGCTACTTGGAGAGTATAAATAAGAGGCAAGGTTCTCTCATTTTAATCACACTTGAGAATATTGAATATCTATAGGTGTTTGAGGTAACCAAGGACATATAAGCCAAAATTCTGAGGGAAGGTGAAGAAAAGAAGGCCGAAATGCAAGGAAGGATAAATTCTTTTGATAATGCTTTCTAAGGTGTTTCGGGTAAAAACGTCATAACTTCTTCATAAGAGATCCAAATTCAGTGAAATCAAATGTGTTGGTTAGGGTACAATATTTAGTATGTTGTGTTATAGTCTCAGATAAGTGCAACAAATATTCCATGTGGGGCACACTCTACAAAGTCACTCTCTAGAATAAGCCAAAATTCAACAAGGTATGCCATTTTTTCTATAACTCATTTTATGAGAGGTTCCAAGTAGTGAAACCTAGAGGAATTGCATAAAACACACTGAAGAACATTGTGTATCAGTTTTAGATATTTATACATTACAGGTACAAAGTTATGATTACTTCAAGTTAGGGTTGTTGATTAATCCAAAGCTAGGTATGTGAGACTAAATAAAAGTTTAATGAAAATGTTAGTCTCTTGTTGTTGAAGTTAAGGAAGGTTTGCAGGAATGTGATCATATACACCAGGTCTATTATAGAGCTACAAATCAAATTTGGATGATGAAATTGATGAAGACTTTTGGTTGAGGTACATGTTGAGTACATGGTTGAGACAAGTAGTTGATGAGTTGACACATACATGAGGTATATAGTTGATGATGTTGGTACACATTGATGAGTCATAGTTGATGAGTAGTTGACACATGATTGGTACATACTTGATACATGGTTGGATACACTTGTTTATGGTACAGGTTGATTACAGGTTATTTGGTATAGGTTGGTGCATGGTTGATGCACTTGTTTATGGTACAGGTTGATTACAAGTTATTTGGTACAGGTTGGTGCATGGTTGATGCACTTGTTTATGATATAGGTTGATTATAGGTTGAGGTACAGGTTGATGCATGGTTCAGATTTATTGGTACAGGTTTACAGTGGTATATCTCATAGTGACAGGTTGACAGTGGTTACATCATTCTACTTCTAGTTCAAGGTGGTAGGACGAGACAAGGACAGGTGTTGTAGCCACCTTTCGGTTGTAGTCGGAGAACATACGGGGTTGTAGCCTCCTTCTGGATGTAGCCAGAGAATTGAGGAGTTGGAGCTTCCCTTAGGTTGTAGCCTAAGAAACTAGGGGGTTGGAGTCTCCTTCTAATTGCAGCTGGAAAACAAAGGAAGTTGGTGCTTCCAATGAATGTAATTCTTCAAGACATATAAGAAAAAACATTCCGTGGTTTTCTCCCAATTTGGGTTTCCATGTAAAACAATGTTGTACTGTGTATGCACATGTTTGTTCATTTGTTCATTATTTATTTACTCTGCAGTTATTGGATGATAATGCTTCATTGATATAACACTTGGATTATATGGTTAAAAAGAATTAAATTTCTCTATTACTGATTCACCCCCCCTCAGTAATCCAACAATTGGTATCAGAGCAGGTTCCTTTAAAAATCAGTTTAACCACTAAAAGGTAGATCATGGAGAGTACCAACTCATATAAAAATGGAATACCACAGTTTGATGACAAAAATATGTTTTTTGGAGCATAAGGATGAGGACATATATACAGGCACAAGTATTTCAAGTTTGACAATCAATTGTAGATGGAGACACAGCAACAACAGTTCCACCAACAAATGACAAAGCAATAAAACTCGGTGAGAATAATTCCAAAGCCGCAAATGAACTTTTGAATGGTATTAGTGATACGGTATTTACCAAAGTTTCACACTATAAATCCACTAAAGAGATTTGGGACAAGCTTCAAAATATTTATGAAGGAGATACAAAAGTCAAAGCAACAAAGATTTAGACTTACAGCGGTCAGTTCGAACAACTAAAAATGAATGAAGATGAAGATATCACAACCTACTTCTTACGAGTTGATGAAATAGTGAATTCAATCATAGGATTGAGAGAAGAAATTAAAGAATCTGTAATCGTTCAAAAGATACTAAGATCTCTTCCTATGAGATTCAACCCTAAGATATCAGCACTAGAAGAAAGATTGGATATGGACTCAATAATCATGGACAAGCTTCATGGAATCTTCACAGCATATAGAATGAGATCTGAGCAGGAAAATTTAGATGTAAAAGAAACAGCCTTCAAGGCATCCAAAAGATCAAAGCAAAAGAAAAATGAACAAGAAGAATCTAGCAGCAGCAGTGACGCCTCAGAAGATGATGAAGAAGTGGTCAACTTCATCAAAAGACTGAACAAGGGAACCAACGGTAGATATAGAGGT
Source organism: Picea engelmannii (assembly GCA_009831015.1). NCBI lineage: Eukaryota > Viridiplantae > Streptophyta > Pinopsida > Pinales > Pinaceae > Picea > Picea engelmannii. Next base: position 11,964 of record WSFP011431927.1, on the reverse strand, counting down.
AAGTTGTCTTTAATTTGTTTTAATTATGATGGTGTTGGATATTTTGCTAACAAATGTCCTCATAAGAAAAAGATAAATGATGAAGGTTACTCAAAAGGAAAACACACATATAAAGACAAAAGAAGTATAAAGAAATTTTTCAAGAAAAACTTATACACCAAAGAAGACATCTCATCATCAGATGAAGATGAAGTCAGTGACAATGAGACAAAAAGAGTTCTATTCATGGCAGTAAAAGACTCTGACAAAGAAGACTTTGAAAAAGAATATGAAGAAGCTGAAGAAGAATGTGAAGAAGTCGAAGAATAAATTGAAGAGACGGAAGTTGACTATTGAAAAGAATTAATGTGTGCCATAGAAGTTATTAGAAGAGAAAATAAGAAAAACAAGAAACTACAAGTAGAACTAGACAAGAAAAAGGACACTCGAGAACTAGAACAAATGATCACAAAATTGAAGGTTCAAATAGAAGAAGATAAAAGAATTGAAGAAGCACTCAAAGAATAACTAGAAGAAAATGAGAAGATCATTGGAAACTTGGAAGCAGAGGTTGTCACACTAAGAAATGATATTCAAAAGAAAAATATGCAAAGTAGCTCAAAAGTTCTCGATGACATTATCATCAGTCAAAAATCTCATCTTGACAAGTCCGGACTTGGATACAATTAGATAGAAAAGGGATCAAGCTCCAAAACAACAAAGCAAGAAACAAACCCAAAGAGCTATGCATAAACAATCAAAGAGGATAGTAAGATATACAAGGAAGATTACAGGGACACTCCTGCACCAAGAAGATTCAGATTTAAGAATCAACAACAGACAGATAGGCCTAAAAAAGAAGAAGGATTCATAAGAGCACCTCCTTTCAGAAGATTTTCAACTCCCCGGTATCAAAATATATTTTTTGGTTTATGTTATGCATGTAATAATTTTGGATATAAAGCTGTGAATTACAGAGCTAACAGCAGGAACAGTAAAAACTTTGAGAGTTTTACACAAAGAGATTATTCAAGGAGACCTAGTGACACACACATAAGAAGTTACAACAAGTTTGAATCTTTGAGCATTGAAGTGAAATGTTACAAATGTAACAATTTTGGACACATGGCCAATGATTGCAGAATGACAGTCCCTCCTAAAGAACCTCAACATAATAACAACAGTTACAAACAAGAACCTTAGAAAACGACATGGATAAGAAAACAAGATCGGTATAACAGTGAAGAATGCATAATCGTTCTATAAGCTAAGTAGAAGAAACACAGTTGGTATATTGACAATGGATGTTCAAAACACATGACAGGTGATAAAGAAAATTTTCTTACATTACGAAAAGAAAAAAATGGATCAGTCACCTTCATAAATGATAATTCATCCAAAATCATTGGAGAAGGCATAATCCGAATTGGGAACAAGAATGAAAAGACACAAAATGTTCTACTGGTAGAAGATATGAAACATAATCTTCTAAGTGTGAGTCAAATGTGTGACCAAGGTCATAAACTTACTTTCGATTCAGAAAAGTGTGAGATAAGAAAAGAAGGTTCAAGGAAATTGGTCGGTACAGCTGCAAGAAATTCAAACAACATATATGTGTTAAGTGAAATTGGAAATGAAAAGTATTGTCTAGGAAAGGAAGATGAAAATTGGCTATGGCATAGAAGAATGAGTCACATGCATTTTGATAACCTTGTCAAAGTCAGTAAAAGAGAAGCAGTCAGAGAAATGTCCCAGATCACGAAACCAACCAACACTTTATGCAAGCATTGTCAATAAGGAAAGAAAACAAAAACCAAGTTCAAATCAAAGGAATATTCAACAACAAGACCACTGGAAATTGTGCACACTGATTTAGTTGGACCAACTATAAAAAAGGGTTTAAAAGGTGAAAAATAATTTATGTTATTAGTTGATGATTCTACAAGAATGACTGCAGTTTTCTTTCTCAAGAACAAGTCAGAAGCTTTTGAAAACTTCAATATCTACAAGGAAATGGTTGAAAATGAGATGGATTCAAGAATCAGATGTTTGAGATCTGATAATGGAGGAGAGTTCACTTCAGAGAAATTTATGGACTATTGTAGCAGTCATGGAAGAGAAAGACAATTCTCCGTTGCTAGGACATCTCAATAGAATGGAGTTGTTGAAAGAAAGAACATGACAGTACAAGAAATGGCTCGAACAATGCTAATGGATTCCAAATTCACAAATATATTTTGGACACAGGCAGTGCATACAACAGTTCAAATTCAACACAGAGTAATGCTCAGAAACAACACTGATAAAAATCCCTACAAGCTATGGAAATGAAGACCAGCAAATGTGAAACACTTCAGAGTTTTTGGAAGCAAATGATACATCAAAAGAGAAGATGGCAGAATGAGAAAGTTTGAATCTTGTGTGGACAAATGAATACTTGTTGGTTACTCAAGTACAAGGAAAGCATACAAGTGTTACAATATAAGATTGAACAAAGTTGTGGAAAGCATCAACGTAACAATTGATGAAACAAGCATACCATAATCAAAGAAAGAAGAAAAAAAATCAATGGAACAACTTTTCGAAGAAGAAGATGAAAAAGAAGTAGAAGAGGAAGATGAAGATGAACAGAATCCGACAGAAGCAAAAGAGCAAGTTCAGAATGTATCTCCAAAGACACCTAGCAAACGAGTACATAAGAATCATCCTTTAGATCAGATTATTGGAAACAAAGATGCAGGAGTTGAGACTAGAAAAAAAATTCATTCACCAAAACAAACACACCTAGCACTCTTATCTACAATTGAACCAAATTGTTTTGAAGAAGCCAACAAAGATGAATTTTGGAATAAGGCAATGGATGAAGAATTGGATCAAATAGAGAAAAATGACACTTGGGAATTGGTTCCAAGATCAAATAATAAGAATGTGATCGACACAAAATGGGTTTCCAGGAATAAATTGAATGAAGATGGACATGTTACAAGGAACAAAGCTAGATTGGTATGTAAAGGACATGCACAGATTGAAGGAATCGACTTTGAAGAGACATTTTTCCCAGTTGCCAGAATGGAAGCAATCTGTTTAATTTTTGCTTATGCATGCTCCAAAAATGTTAAAGTATATCAGATGGACATAAAATTAGCTTTTTTGAATGGGGAACTTAAAGAAGAAGTATACATTGAACAACTAGAAGAATTTTAGTTGTCAGAGAACACAAACTATGTATGTAAATTAAAGAAGACCTTGTATGGTCTAAAACATGCTACTAGAGCATCGTACTCCAGACTGGATAAGTATCTGTAGCAGGTAGGGTTCAGAAAAGGAAGTGCAGACAATAACCTCAACATCAAGATAAGTCAAGGTAATATTTTATTAATTGAAGTTTATGTTAATGATATTATTTTTGGTAGTGATGATGACAGGTTAAGCCAGAAATTTGCAAAAGACATGCAAAATGAATTTGAAATGTCGTTACTTGGATAACTATCCTTCTTTTTAAGACTTCAGATACGTCAAAGAAACCAAATAATTTTTATTTCTCAAACCATGTATATCAGAGAAATGATAAAGAGGTTCGGAATGGAAGATTGCAAACCAGTTATCACTCCCATGCAAACTAGTTGTAAGTTGAGCAAAGATGATGATTCAAAGTCTATAGATTAGAGGTAATACAGGTCAATGATTGGCAGCCTACTATATGTGACAACATCTAGACCATATGTAATTCAAGCAGTTGGACACGTGGCACACTTTTAAGAAACACCAAAGGAATCACATGTATTAACATTAAAGAGGATTTTCAGATATCTCAAAGGAACAAAAGATTTTGGATTATGGTATCCAAAAGGAAAAGATCTATAACTTATTGCCTACATAGATGCAGATTGAGCAGGTTGTATTGATGACCGATGAATCACTAGTGGAGCAGCATTCTACTTAGGTGAGTGTTTGGTATCATGGCTAAGTAAGAAACAATCATCAATATCTCTATCTATAGCCGAGACAGAATATATTGCAGCAACATGTTGTAGACAAGTTCTTTGGATGAAACAAACTTTGACAGATATACAGGTTGAGTATGATGAGCCCATTCCAATATATTGTGATAATACAAGTGCCATCAGTATTTCAAAAAACCCAGTGATGCACTCCAAGACAAAACACATTCCAATCAACTATCACTTTCTACGAGAACAGGTTGCAGAAAAGAACATCAGAGTTGAGTATCTGGGCACAAAAGAACAAGTGGCATACATCTTTACAAAACCACTTCCACTAGAAGCCTTTGAATATCTTCTCCAAAGACTTGGAGTTATTTCTACTCCAAAATGAATGCTTTTTGAATGCTTATCTTATATGTCTTAGATGTACACGAGGAAGCACCATAAGAGGACAGTTCAGTCAAGGGGAGAAACCCCGGATGAAAAGATACCTTTGTCATTGATGACAAAGGGGGAGAGATTTATCATATGTAGAGAACAAAGACATGGTTCTAGGGGGAGCAGATTTATCAGATGTAGAAGATAGAGCCAAATTTATCAGATATAGAGGATAGATACATGGTTCCAGGGGGAGCATGAGTGATACGATTTCAGTGTTGCATCACAAAGGGAGAGATTGTTGATTAAGGTTGGTTGTCATTGATGTCAACCCTTAAAGAAATCCCCATAGCACAAAGGTTTGGGTAATGGATCCGATATTGTTTGATGTAAATATGACTCATTATTGTCTTGTCATGGTTGATAAGAAATAAATATGGATGAACTCCAAAGTGGTCTCCTTATGGTGAAATCCTTCACGGGAAGATGCTTTGCAGAGTAAGAGAACCCATGCTTAATTGTGGAATAATGAGATGAAGAACAATGAATTTGTCAGGTAAACTATCCTATATGGATAGTTCTTGTTATTCCATTTTTTTTGGTATGTGGAACGTCACATAACTCCTCACGGTTAGAGAGTTATGGCCATGAGAAGTTGGAAACCCCAGGTTTGGGTAATGGAAAAAAGTTTGTTTGATGGATAACAGTATGCGTTATGATATATTTTCAGATAATACTATTCTATATGGATAATACATGTCATTCCATTTCTTTCGGTATGTGGAATGTCACATAACGCCTCACAGTTTGAGAGTTATGGACTTACGAAGTTGGAGGACCCTCATATGTCATCTAGAAGCCTCGAAAGGTCAAAGTAGTCAAAGTGGTTTAAGAGATTTTAAAAGGCAAATAATAAAGTGAAGTAATGAGTGTATTATAATTCAAAGTGAATACAAAATAAATTATTTCAATAATAAATTTAATGGATAAATTAGAAGTGGGTTAACTCTAAAATAAGGAAAGTGGGGCCAAGTGACCTAGAAGATGTTTTTAAGGAAGCTACTTGGAGAGTATAATTAAGAGGCAAGGCTATCTCATTTTAATCACACTTGAGCATATTGACTATATATAGGTGTCTGAGGTAAACAAGGATATCTAAGCCAAAATTAGGATGGAAGGTGAAGAAAAGAAGACTGAAATGCAAGGAATGATAAATTCTTTTGATGGTGCTTTCTAAGGTGTTTTGGGTAAAAACATCATAACATTTTCATAACAGATTCATATTCAGTGAAACCAAATGTGTTGGTCAAGGTACAATATGTAGTATGTCGTGTAACAGCTTCAGATCAATTGAATAAATATTCCATGCTGAGCATGCTCTATAAGGCCGCTCTCTAGAATAAACTGGAATTTAGTAAGGTATGTCATTTTTTCTATAACTCAGTTTTCGAGAGGTTCCAAGTAGTGACACCTGGAGGAATTACATAAAATACACTGAAGAAATTATGTATCAGTTTCAGATATTTATACATTACAGGTACAAAGTTATGATTACTTCAAGTTAGGGATGTTGACTTATCCAAAAAGAGGCATGTGAGACTAAAGAAAAGTTTGATGAAAATGGTATTCTCTTGTTGTTGAAGTTAAGGAAGGTTTGCAGGAATGTGGTCATATACACCAGGTCTATTACAGAGCTATAAATCATATTTGGATGATGAAATTGATGAGGACTTTTGGTTGAGGTACATGTTGAGTACATAGTTGAGACAAGTAGTTGATGAGTTGACACATACATGAGGTATATAGTTGATGATGTTGGTACATATTGATGAGTCATAGTTGATGAGTAGTTGACACATAATTGGTACATACTTGGTACATAGTTGGATGCACTTGTTTATGATACAGGTTGATTACAGGTTATTTAGTATAGGTTGGTGCATGGTTGATACATTTGTTTATGGTACAGGTTGAGGTACAGGTTGATGCATGGTTGATGCATGGTTTAGATTTATTGGTACAAGTTTATAGCGGTATATCTCACAGTGACAGGTTGACAATGGTTCCATCATTCTACTTCTACGTTAGGGTGGCAGGATGGGGCAAGGACAGGTGTTTGTAGCTGAAGAACATAGGGGGTTATAGCCTCCTTCTGGTTGTAGCCAGAGAATTGGGGAGTTGGAGCTTCCCTTAGGTTGTAGCCTGAGAAACTAGGGGGTTGGAGCCTCCTTCTAGTTGCAGCTGGAAAACAAAGGAAGTTGGTGCTTCCAATGAATGTAATTCTTCAAGACATATAAGAAAAAATATTATGTGGTTTTCTCCCGATTTGGGTTTCCATGTAAAACAATGTTGTATTGTGTATGCGTATGTTTGTTCATTTGTTCATTGCTTATTTACTCTGCAGTTATTGGATGATAATGTTTCATTGATATAACACTTGGATTATATGGTTAAAAGTGAATACATTTCTCTATTACTGATTCACCCCCCCTCTCAGTAATCCAACAATTGGTATCAGAACAGGTTCCTTCAGAAATCAGTTTAACCACTAAAAAGTAGATCATGGACAATACCAACTCATATAAAAATGGAATACCACAATTTGATGTACAAAAGTATGATTTTTGGAGCATAAGGATGATGACATATATACAGGCACATGGATTTCAAGTTTGACAATCAATTGTAGATGGATACACAGCACCAACAGTTCCACCAACAAATGACAAAGATGTAAAACTCAGTGAGAATAATTCCAAAGACACAAATGCACTTTTGAATGGTCTCAGTGATACAATATTCACTAAAGTTGCACACTGTAAATCTGCTAAAGAGATTTGGGACAAGCTTCAAAATATTTATGAAGGAGATACGAAAGTCAAAGCAACAAAGCTTCAGACTTACAGAGGTTAGTTTGAACAACTAAAAATGAAAGAAGATGAAGACATTGTAGCCTATTTCTTACAAGTTGATGAAACAATGAATGCAATCATAGGATTGGGAGAATAAATTGAAAAATCTGTAATTGTTCAAAAGATACTAAGATCTCTTCCTATGAGATTCAACCCTAAGATATCAACAATAGAAGAAAGATCGGATTTGGACTCAATAAGCATGGACAAACTGCATGGAATCTTCACAGAATATGAAATGAGAACTGTGCAGGAAAATCCAGATGTAAAAGAAGCAGCCTTCAAGGCATCTAAAATATCAAAGAAAAAAAAAAGGAACAAGAAGAATACAACAACAACAATGACGCCTCGGAAGATGATGAAGAAGTGGCCAATTTCGTTAAAAGAATGAACAAGGGAACCAAAAATAGGTATATAGGTAAGCTTCCTTTAATTTGTTTTAATTGTGATGGTATTGGTCATTTTACTATCAAATGTCCTCATAAGAAAAAGAGAAATGATGAAGGTTACTCAAAAGGAAAACAGACATATAAAGGCAAAAGAAGTACAAAGAAAGTTTTCAAGAAAAGATTATACACCAAAGAAGACATCTCATCATCAGATGAAGATGAAGTCAGTGACAATAAGACAAGAATAGTTCTATTCATGGCAGTAAAAGAATCTGACAAAGAAGACTTCGAAGAAGAATATGAAGAAGCCAAAGAAGAATGTGAAGAAGTCAAAGAAGAAATTGAAGAGGCAGAAGTTGACTACTGAGAATAATTAATGTGTGTCATAGAAGTTATCAGAAGAGAAAAGAAAAAAAAAAAAACTACAAGAAGAACTAGACAAGAAAAATGACACTCGAGAACTAGAACAAATGATCACAAAATTGAAGGTTCAAATAGAAGAAGATAAAAGAATTGAATAAACACTCAAAGAACAACTAGGAGAAAATGACAAGATCATTGGAAACTTGGAAGCAGAGGTTGCCACACTAGGAAATGATATTCAAAAGAAAAATATGCAGAATAGCTCAAAAGTTCTGGATGACATTATCAGTAGTAAAAAATATCATCTTGACAAGTCCAGACTTGGATACAATCAAATAGAAAAGGGATCAAGCTCCAAAACAATAGAGAAATAAACAAATCCAAAGAGATATGCATAAACAATCAAAGAGGATAGAAAGATATACAAGGAAAATTACAGGGACACTCCTCCACCAAGAAGATTCAGATTTCAGAATCAACAATAGACAGATACGCCTCAAGAAGAAGAAGGATTCATAAGAGCACCTCCTTTCATAAGATCTTCAACTCCCAGGTATCAAACTATATTTTTTGGTTTATCTTATGCATGTAATAATTTTGGACATAAAACTGTGAATTGCAGAGCTAACAACAGGAACAATAACAACTTTGAGAGTTATACATAAAGAGATTATTCAAGGAGAACTAGTGACACACAAAGAAGAAGTTACAACAGGTTTGAATCTTTGAGCACTGAAGTGGAATGTTACAAATGTAACAATTTTGGACACATGGCAAAGGATTGAAGAATGACAATCCCTCCTAAAGAACCTCAACATAATAACAATAGTCACAGACAAGAACCTCAGAAAACGACATGGATAAGAAAGCAAGATCAGTATAACAATGAAGAATGCACAATCACTCTACAAGCTAAGAAGAAGAGACATGGTTGGTATGTTGACAGTGGATGTTCAAAACACATGACAAGTGATAAAGACAAATTTCTTACATTACGAAAAGAAAAAAATGGATTAGTCTCCTTCGAAAATGATAATTCATCCAAAATCATTGGAGAAGATACAGTCCGAATTGAGAACAAGAATGAAAAGGCACAAAATGTTCTACTAGTAGAAGATATGAAACATAATCTTCTAAGTGTGAGTCAAATGTGTGATTAAGGTCATAAACTTACTTTCGATTCAGAAAAGTGTGAGATAAGAAAAGAAGGTTTAGGAAAATTGATCAGTACAGCTGTAAGAACTTCAAACAACATATATGTGTTAAGTGAAATTGGAAATGAAAAGTGTTGTCTAAGAAAGGAAGATGAAAGTTGGCTATGGCATAGAAGAATGAGTCACATGCATTTTGATAACCTTGTCAAAGTCAGCATAAGAGAAGCAGTCAGAGAAATGCCCCAGATCACGAAACCAACCAACACTTTATGTAAGCATTGTCAACAAGGAAATCAAACAAAGACCATGTTCAAATCAAAAGAATATTCAACAACAAGACCACTAAAAATTGTGCACACTGATCTAGTTGGACCAACTACAACAAAGGGCTTAAAAGGTGAAAAATACTTTATGTTATTAGTTGATGATTATACAAGAATGAATGTTGTTTGCTTTCTCAAGAACAAGTCAGAAGCTTTTGAAAACTTCAAGATCTAGAAGGAAATGGTTGAAAATGAGATGGATTCAAGAATCAAATGTTTGAGATCTGATAATCGAGGAGCATTCAATTCAAAGGAATTTATGGACTACTGTAGCAGTCATGGAATACAAAGACAATTCTTCATTGCTAGGACACCTCAACAGAATGGAGTTGTTGAAAGAAACAACAAGATAGTACAAGAAATGGATCGAACAATGCTAATGGATTTCAAATTGACAGATATATTTTGGACACAGGCAGTGAATACAACAATTTACATTCAAAACAGATTAATGATCAGAAAGAACACTGATAAAACTCTTGACGAGCTATGGAAAGGAAAACCAACAAATGTGAAGTAATTCAGAGTTTTTGGAAGCAAATTCTACATCAAAAGAGAAGATTGTAGAATGAGAAAGTTTGACTCTCGTGTGGACAAAGGAATACTTGTTGGTTACTCAAGTACAAGGAAAGAATACAAGTGTTACAATCTAAGATTGAACAAAGTTGTGGAAAACATCAACGTAACAATTGATGAAACAGACAGACCATAATCAAAGGAAGAAGAAAACAAATCAATGGAACAACTTTTCGAAGAAGAAGATGAAAAAGAAGTAGAAGAGGAAGATGAAGATGAAGATAATCCAACAGAAGCAGAAGAAAAAGTTCATAAAGTATCTCCAAAGAAACCTAGAAAATGAGTACAGAAGAATCATCCTTCAGATCAACTTATTGGAAACAAAGATGCAGGAGTTGAGACTAGAAAAAAAATCCGTTCACCAGAACAAACACAATCTACAATTGAACCAAACTGTTTTGAAGAAGCCAGCAAGGATGAATTTTGGAATAAGGCCATGGATGAAGAATTAGATAAAATAGAGAAAAATAACACCTGAGAATTGGTTCCAACACCAAATAATAAGAATTTGATCGACACAAAACGAGTTTGTAGGAATAAATTGAATGAATATGGACATGTTACAAGGAACAAAGCTAGATTGGTATGTGTTGGCAGCCAACCCAATTTTTTTTCGATTGCTCTCAAAAGCTGCCTACACCCCTTGTCGTATTACGACAAATCATTGTCGCATTGTGCTAATGGACATTCGTCTCATCTTTACGACCATTAAAATTCAATTTCGACCCAGTTTTCACAACTGCAAGTGTGAAAACACTTATTTCGTTGATTAGATTGCCATCGTCTTTGGTTGATACTTGATCACTGGTTTATCACATGATTGCTAAATGTTGTATCAGTCTTATGTTCTTGAGCATTATCTTACCTTGATTGCGCATTTGGATATATTTCACTGTTGAATCTTTGGGCATGAAAGTTATTGGTCTTGTTCTAATCTTATGAAAATTGTGTAATGGATTTGGTCATATTGTTTTTATCCTTGCTTTGGACTTTCACTCGATTATTATATGAAGAAATTTTGATTGTTTGGTTCTAAGACTTTGGAGTACAAACACATACAATATGCACCAAATACATTGGCAAGTTCATAAGGTATGATAGCAATGGTTTCAAGGTGCATAAGTTAATCATATTCGAATTGATACTTGGCATACTATTTGCAAAGTTAGATTATACGTTGATTGTTATATGATCCCGAGCCATGTATTAGCACTAAACCCTGTGATTAAGCGATTGAATGAAAGATGGAATTGGCACGTTAAATCGATAGTTAATGCTGGTATTGTGTTGGTTTTAAACTTAACACTTGGCGCATTATTATCATATGAGGTGTTGGTTCTGACTCGGATAACTGGCACGTAGAAGTGGTGATTCACCCACTCACTGGTCGATGCATTTGTTTTAATGATTATGGTTTTAAATAGCTCTGTACAGGTCATCAATGTAATACGTGGTGATGGTAATCCCACCACCTTCGCACGCCTAGAGTTGTTTTTGGTCTCGTCGAACATTCAAACTATGGAAACCCTATCGTATTCACTCTGTGCATTGATCGTTTGGTGTGAACCCTACCATGAACAAAGGTTATGGCTCCTGTTGTGAGGGTCGAACCTAATGGATGCCAAGTGTTGTTGACATTTGATGGTGCATACAACGACCTTGAAGAGGTTGGGTGGATTTTGTTTATAAGGAAGTTCGATGGTTTTAATATCTCTGTTGCTCGGCAATTCGCACTGTCGTTTGATGGCTGCCGAGCCAAAGTTGGAGATGTCCAGCTCGAAATCACCGAACAATCTCTCAGCATGGCAACTGGTCTGCCTGTCAAGGGACAAAAATGGTCCAAAAGCTACAAAGTAAACGATGTCCCGTGGACATTGTTGTTTCGGTCTCGGACAGTGAGGTCGTGCAACAGAGGATTACCTGCGAAGATGTTGAAACCCCGCTGG
>ML866509.1:6941-21532 GCA_009831015.1 Picea engelmannii | reverse complement strand
TTTACTAAGTGGATTAAAGCTATCCCCACCAGGATTACTTCCCACAAGGTAATCATTGGATTCCTGGAAGACCTCATCATAAGGTTCGGCTGCCCAAGAAAGATTGTTACTGATAACGCAGCCTCTTTCAAGGCTGAGCCATTAGTCAGGTTTTGCGAACAATTCAGGATCAAGCTCATTCACTCCACCCCATATTATCCCCAGGGCAATGGTTTAGCATAATCCTCCAACAAAAGCCTAATGGGGATCATCAAAAGATTACTGGAGGACAACAAAAGGGCATGGAACTCGAAGATGAAATTCGCTCTATGGGCCGATCGGGTGACCACCAAGAAATCTATAGGCATCTCCCCTTTCCAGTTAGTTTACGAAGCAAAAGCTGTATCCCTTCTTAGCTGGCTATTTCCGTAGCAAAATTCTTCCAGGATTATCAAGAACAGCCTAATGACATGACTAGAAGGATTCATCAACTGGTAGAAGTCCAGCAGGCCAGAGAGCAGGTAATGGACATAATTCAGGATCATCAGCAAAGGATCAAGCAGGTTTTTGATAAGAAGGCCAAGAAGGAGTGGTTCCAGATAGGAGACCTCGTGCTGAAATGGGATGCTCCTAAGCAAGATAAGGGAAAACACGACAAATTTGAAGCCATGTGGATTAGCCCCTTCAAAATCTCTGAAGTTTTCTCAAATAACACGTACAGGTTGCAGGATTTGGAGGGTGAAGAGGTTTTCAACAACCCAGTAAACGGGCATTTTCTTAAAAAATCTTTTGTCTGAGCCTTCAGTGGATCCCTTGTTTGTAAATATTGTCCTTTTGGTTCTTTGTTTATTTTTATTATTTTTCGGCTTGGTAAATGACTCCATAGCCCAACAACAAGGCACTGAAACTGCAAAATGAGTCCTTAGAGCATCACAGGGACGACTCTATCCCCCATGGAGCCTAATGTTAGCAACATTACTTGTCTTCGGCATCGAGATGTCCAGGTCTGCAGGTTGCATGAGGAGCACCCAAGCACAGCGCACAGAAGAAGTCTTGTTCGGACTTAAAATCAAGCGAGCAGGAAAAATTATAGTGTCAATGGTCTGAATCCATCTATATGAGCAGATCAACGGTTGGCAGAAAATCGCAGATATCAGAGTTGCGCCGAAATTAGCACAAATAGACCGCGTCCATATTGTATGCAGGGAAGAACAACAACCGTCCATCCAAAGGACGCGTGGCGTGAGATCTAGCCACGTCGGGTTTTCGACAGTTGCGAGTTCAAAGGGTGAAGGTTTTATGTCATTGTACATATCGAAACCCCGAACCCCGAAGTGTCGAAAGCGCCCAAAGGTGGGCCCACCATATCAAGGAGCAGTCTCAGTCGTCCATCTAAAGGGGACACCTGGTGCGCGATTAGGCTCCCCGCCTTTTCCCCCATTGCAATTTCGAAGCGCAAGAAGCAGCTCCCTCATATCCCCGATGCGCGAAGTGATGAGAGCTTCCAGGGCCTGGGGCCCACAGCAGCGTTGGGTGAATTTAGGACCGTCAAATTTGAGAAAGACGCGTGGCGCCCAATTGAGTCGTCTCGATGTTTCACCCATCGCAACTATGATAAGAAAGGTCCAGCATCATCGTATTCCCGATGCACGAGGTGCCGGGAGTGTCCAGGACCCGGGCCCACACCATCACCGAAGTGCGTTCATGACCGTCAGATTTAGAGGGGCGCATGGCGCCAGATTAAGCCATCTCGACGTTTCGCTCATCGCAATTTCAATAAGCAAGGATTAGATCCTTCCCATTCACGAACGCCGAGGGCGCCTTGGGAGTAAGCACATGGTCACAACCCGTGGTCACTTGGGAAAGAAAAGAGCTGCTCAAGAGGGGCTAAAGGCGTCGTGTATGTTCATAGAAGGAATCACCACAATCTCCAAGTGCCATTTAATCTGACCTCGGTCTTGGTTTTCAATTGGAGTAAATGAAGGCGAGAAAGGGTGGTTGAAACCTCTCCTCATTCATTAAATGCAAGGAATGGAGAGTCTGGCAAGCGGACTGCTCGAGAGGGTCCTGTGTACCCATTTTTCCAGAGAAGCCATGCCGAGTTCTCGACTAGTCGGAGGAGGTCTGCACACTCTAGCTCGACATTTACTGGCTCAGCTACTCCACCCGCAGGAGCCATGCGCAGTTAAGGTGGCGTCTGACAAAGAATACCCGTCCGAATTTGGATGAAGGGACACCAAGCCTTGGATGACTGAGGACGCCTCAGTCTTGGTATTTTTGTAATCTATCGATGGTAGAGCGAAGCTCCCGATTGTAAAAGTTTTAATAGATATCCTAGCTCTGGTTATGCATCTGTATGTAAGATTTCTTGTTTAATCTCAGAAAGTCCTTCTTTTCCCGTCTAAGTTTTCATCTTATACTAAGAGAGTTCATGATCGACTGATTCGCACGAATTATGGAAATTATGTTGTGATAAGGATTTATTGTGGCATTATTGTTTTCTCTGGTTTTCTGCGTTTGAACGTAAGAAGATCTTGCTTTTAGATGTCTTCTTCCACAGTCTGTTAGGAACCTGATGTTTACGATAGACCTTTGCATCTCTCTGATACAAGTCTTCCCCCTACTCACCCTTACTACAACTCATTGTCTGAAGTTACCTAAGACCTCACTTGCCCATGCATGACTGGCCTAGTTTCGGAGTTAATACCACATCATTTGATTTAACCTCCATTTGATCACCCCATTAAGCAAATTGTGACATAAACTGATGGGCGTCGGGCTCTGCTCCTGCTGCAATCCAGGGGTGACTTCTGACGCTAACAGTGTCCAAATGAGGCACTGGCCTATCTTATAAATAGTGGTCTGGCCAACCTATAATTAGGTCTGGGCTGACCTTTCACTTTACCCTCTTAATTTACAATTAACTGTCAAGGAAGAATAGGGCCAACTTTTACAAAGGCACAATAGGGCCTAATTAATTAATATGATATGACAATATTATTCAACTCTCTCTCAAGTAGAATATTCTTCGAAGTTACAATATTTCAACAATGGAAACCCTTTCTCTAGATTTTTCGCTTCTTTAGGAAATGTTGGGGGATGGAGGATCTATCACAAAACTTCTTGAATCTCTCTTGCTTGATTGGTCTTTTATTGCTTCAGATGTTCAAGGTCGCTCAGGTGGTTTGGCACTGGGGTGGAATCATAGATCCGTTAAGGTAAAAAAAAAAATGGAGTATTGACTAATGCCTTGGGGTAGAGGTTTTTTCTACATATTTGGGAGTGGATTTGCTATTTCTCAATATCTATGGGCCTTATGTGGATCATGTGCCTTTTTGGGAATCTATGTTGGGGAAATATTTCTTGAATACCAAAGAGATTATCCTTGGGGGAGATTTGAATTTTTCTCTTGGGGATGCTGAAGTCTGAGGATCCAGGGCATAGATGGACTCACTATCGGATTTTTTCATACACAAGTTTGAGGAGAAAGGGTTTTTGGATATAGAACTGATAAATCTTAAACCAACTTGGTGAAATAAAAGTATTGGTGAAGCCCGTATAGCCAAACATTTGGACAAATTTTTGGTCTCAGAGTCTTTTTCATAAAGTTTAGTTCTTATGAGGCAGTGGGTTAGTAGTGGAGGAGAATTAGATCATTTCTCGGTCATCCTAGAGATAAAGGGTAGGGGAAAATATCCTTCTAGTCCTTTCAAATTCAATGCAGGGTGGTTAAAAGAGGACTCCTTTCAGTCTTTGGTTAAAGGAATTTGGACTCCTTTCAATCCTTCGTCAAGCGAGCTAGCTGCAGTCCAGTTTGATACAAAACTTTAAAAGTTCAAGCAAACAATTGTTGGTTGGGATCACCATAAAAAGGTTCGAGAGGAGTTGAAATTAAAGTCAATGGAAGAGGCCATACAAGCTATCTATGAGTTTGAAGGAGGAGGATTCATATTGAATGATTCGAAGGAGGACCTCCTGGCGCTAGAAGAGAGGAAAATGAAGCTCTTGGAGGAAAAAGAAGTAGCTTGGAGATTAAAAAGAAGAGATATATGGTTGGAATGTGGGGATGAAAACTCAAAGTTCCTCCAGGCCTATGCCAAGGGGTGTTGTATGAGCAACACAATCAGGAGCCTACCCGACCATAATGGTTCCCCAATCACTTCGTTTGAAGGGCTTGCTAGCATGGGAAGAGATCATTTCCAGACTTTGTTTAAGGTGCAAGAAGGCATATCAATTGTGTAGATAGTCTGAATTTCTCAATTTTCCCTAGTTTTGTAAATGAAGAAGACAAAAAAACATTGATGGTGGAAGTGTATGAAGATGAGATTTTAGAAGTCCTCCACAACTTCCAAAAAGAAAAGAGTCTTGGGCCAGATGGATGGCATGTTGAATTATTTCTTGGCATGTTTGAGATTCTAGGGATGGACCTCTTGAGAGTTGTAGAAGAGTCTCGAACTTCCAGGAACATGCATGCTCCCTTCAACTCAACTTTTGTTTCTATGATCCCCAAGACTGATTTCCCACAATCCTTTGACAATTTAAGGATGATTTATCTATGCAATGGGATTTTCAAGGTGGTGGCAAAGGTGATAGCTAGGAGAATAAATGTGATTCTTTCAAAATCTATCTCCTGTGAGCAATTCAGATTCTTAGCAGGTCGACAAATTCATGAAGCAATTGGTGTAGCCCATGAAGGCTTACACAATATTTGGACTAGGAATATCAAAGGAGTGGTGGTCAAAATTGATCTCTCAAAAGCCTATGATAGGGTAAAATGGATTTATATTTGACTGCTTCTAACTCACTTGGGGTTCGAAGTAGCTTTCATAAATTGGGTGATAAGTTGTATTAGGTCTTTGCCTTTTGTGGTGTTAATTAACGGAGTTGCCTCCCCATTTTTCCATGTTGAGAGAGGCTTGAGGAAGGGTTTCCCCCTATCCCCATTGTTGTTCCTATTGGTTGTTGAAGGTCTTATACGAGCACTAGGAGAAGCCAAGAGAGTGGCTAGTTTCAAAGGTATCCATATCTCACAATTGATGTACATTTCACACCTCCTATTCGTCGATGACATTCTCATTTTCTGCAATGTCTCTCGTCGAGACACTGAAATATTAGCTAGTTCATTAGACTTGTTTTGCCATGTGACAGGTATGGTTATAAATGAAAGAAAATACTCCCTTACCTATCTAAATCTGGAATTGGATGAAGAACGCTTTTTACAATATTCTCTCCATTATGAGAAGACAAAATTCGATGAGGGCCTCAAATACCTGGGTTTTCATTTGAAACCAAACAATTACAAGAAGGAGGATTGGATGTGGCTTCTTGCTAAATTGGAAAAGAGATTACAATCATGGAGTCATTAGTGGTTATCCAGATTAGGCAGACTAGTGATGGTTAAATAAGTTATGGAGGCCATCCCAATTTACAGGATGTCATTGGCCTAGATCCTAAAAGGCATCTTAGAGAGAGCTCGTAGGATATGCTTCCAATTTTTTTTGGAGAGGTCGGGGCTTAAGAACATGTTTCTTTTTTCAAAAGTTTTGGTTGCAAAAGGATTTACGTGTTTTCTCTCTTTGAAAAACCTCTGTACCAGTGTAATAT
Source organism: Picea engelmannii (assembly GCA_009831015.1). NCBI lineage: Eukaryota > Viridiplantae > Streptophyta > Pinopsida > Pinales > Pinaceae > Picea > Picea engelmannii. The sequence goes on along the minus strand of ML866509.1, from coordinate 15,949 downwards.
AGAAAAAGTATATTGCTTCGGCCTCTATCATGGACTGGATCCGGAAGCCAAACAAAAAGAAAACTAATATTTCAAATATATGGAAAGAAGTATTACACTCTTTTGATCTCATTGGGGATGGCTTAGCCTAGCGTGTTGGAAATGGTCGAAGCGTGCAAATTGGATCGGATCCCCGACTAGGTTGTGGATGGAATCATATTTTATCTCTAGCTGTTGTAACTTCCCCACATGAGAAAGGATTTATCCATCTAAATCAAGTTGCAGACCCTCTTACTACGAATATACAACATCAAGGATGGATTTTGACTCAGGTTTTATGCTTCTAGGGAGAAGAAGCAAGAAGTTGGGATTCATATACAAACACACTTCACTCCTCTCATATTTGTCTTATGGACAAAGATGATGAATTGATCTGGGCACCCAATCCGACTGGTGTCTATACACCAAAATGTGGGTATGTACAACTCAATATTCAGCTTCTGCAGAGAGAGTCAAAATGGTGGTGGAATCATCTATGGACATTCAAATGCCCGTCAAAATCTTCCTTGCTAATTTGGTGTGTTCTTGAAAACAAATTACCCACGTAGGACAAATTTAAAAATATGCAGAAAGTAGGCTCGAGTTGGTGTGCTCTTTGCAAAGAAAATGAGGAGATGATCGAGCATATTTTTATGACTTGCCCATTTACAAAAGAAGTCTGATTAGAATCCTCCAAGTTACTTGGTCATAACTGCATTTGGCAGGGTCCCTCAGTGGAGAATGCTCTAGAAGTATGGCTTTCAAATGATGCAAACCATCTATATAAAGCACTCCCCCCTCATCATAGGGTGGGGTCTATGGATTGCTAGGAATTCCTCTATTTTTAATGACAAGCTTGCAACCCCATAACTAATTGTAGCCCAGGGAGTAAGAATCCTTTCGTTCTTCCCACGAGACAAAGGAGAATGTAGAGCCAAATTCATTACCGAGGAACATATTGAAAATTTTTCGATGGTGCTTCCCAGGGTGACCCGGTTACATGCGGAGGTAGAGGGGTATTGTACCTTTCAGACTCCCATCATTTCAAATTGAAAATGTGCTTGGGAGGAGGGACAAACAATTACGTTGAATTAATGTCTTTGAAACTGCTAATACTATTTGCTTTAGAAAAAGGTTGTATAAGTATTCAATTTTTTGGTTGTTCGATGATTGTTTTGAACTGGGTAAAATTTGTTCAAAGATGTCACAATATCCAACTAGCTCCTCTATTGGATGAAGTTATGCTTTTAAAAAATAACTTTGATTACTTTACTTGTCACCATGTCTACAGGGAGCGCAATGTTGTTGTCGATGCTCTTTCTAAAGAAGGCATACAACTGGATTATGGTCATTGTCTCATCATAGAAGACATCCCAAGTGGCCACTATGAGTACTTTCATAGACCCTTCCACGAGGAGCCAAGGCTCCTAGCTGATCCTTCTGCTTGATCATGCATCCTTCAACAGTATCTACATATCTTATGATGAATATAGCAATTTATATTAGATGAATTTAATCACATGTAAGAGACAACGTAATTGAACAATTGTTCTACTTTCTTTAACAGTATGAGAAACTTTATGGAGAGATACATACTCTTAAGTTTATTTCATACTTTTGAATATATGCATAAGCATATATCTAAACAATGTAATTTTATACTAGGCAAAAAAACTAAAAAACTAATTAACTAATTGAAAGTCCCTAATATTTAAACAAAACACAATTACAATGCAGTAGGTTAAAAATTCTATGAAATGAATATTTTTTCCGAGGATATTTACTTGAAATCTGGCAAGAAATTGTTGGATTAGTATATTTAAGTGATTATTTCTGTAGAATCTAAGTGCTCTGAGAGTTTTTGAGCATGTTGAATCCATTTCTGCATTCAAAAATGAATTATGAACAACAAAAAATAGTGATTTGTGTAAATTTATATCGCCAAATTCCGAAAATAAAAACCATTTCGTAGAACAACTAGCCAACACCAATTACAATACATACTGCAAAATAACAAGTATATTCACCAAAAAACAATTACAATATGTTAGCACAAATTATGGTATGGGTCGTTTTCTCTCCTAAGTCGAGCCCATGGTGCAAAAGGCGAAGAGGAGGGCTAAAAACCCACTAAAGGGAAATTATTCGCGGTCTGTTCTAGAAGTGCCCAAGCGCATATCTCAGAAAATCTCATTCGGGGTTCAAAGTCAAGCGAGCGGGCGAAGATCTNTCGAGCCCATGGTGCAAAAGGCGAAGAGGAGGGCTAAAAACCCACTAAAGGGAAATTATTCGCGGTCTGTTCTAGAAGTGCCCAAGCGCATATCTCAGAAAATCTCATTCGGGGTTCAAAGTCAAGCGAGCGGGCGAAGATCTGTTTTCAATGGCTAGGATTCGTTGAGGAAGAAAATCGACGATCAGTGGGAATTCATGATCAACAAAGTCGCGCGAGGATTAGCGTCGAGGACATCACCTATATTGCAAAAGTGATCGAGGTCGTCCATTTCAGCAGACACAGGTGGCACACGATTGAGCTTTGTCGCGTTTCAGTGACCAGGAATTCAAGAGAAAAGGAGAAAGAACTCCCAATGGGCGAATTCCCGAAAGAATATAGTCTGTTGATCATGGAGCAGTCTCAGTCGTCTATCAGGGACAACTCTTGATGCATGAAGCTAAGGAGCAGACAAATATGAGTGGCCAGGATCTGTGTGTCCAGATCTATGACCAAGGTTCAATTCCGGACCCTCTTCGTCGTTCTACCTTTAACAAAGGGGGGGGGGGTCTGGAATTGAGCATGCATCTCTCAACGACCTGGATTTGGGAGCCCAGATCTATGGACAAGATTGGATTCCAAACCCCCTTTTCCTTTCTACCTTTAATAAGGGGGGGTGGGTCCGGAATGGGCGACTTTGTGTGGGTCCCCCTATCATCTCTTCACGATTTCCTCCACCTTTCATCTTCCACCATCTGTCTTCCACTCCATATCTCACCTCCACTCAGTGCCATCTTGGCCCACCTTATTGTCGTTTCAACCTCTTGCCTTCTGACACCTATCCCTCTCCTTTCCACATCGCTCAGTCATAAGCAACGCGTCCTCCCTCGACCAATCATGTCCTGTCACCTCCTCATTCGTTGTTTCCCCTCACCCTGCCTGGTCACCACTCATCCACTACTTCCAATCGTGTGCCCCAGTCTTCGTACCGACCTCCACACCTTATCATTAGGTCGTTCAACCAATCTAGGTGGCAGTGCGAGAGGGCCTCCATGTCCCAAGAGTGCAGAGTTGACCAGGTCGTTCCCAATCCCAAGGAAGCAGTTATTGAGGTGGTTGGTGGTGGTTAGACATTGTCTCCACCATAAATGGAAAGTCCAGAAAGGGACCTGAGACAGGTCAATTCTTTTGCAGGGTTGCTAGGAGCCTGATTGCGTTTGACACGAGCGCACGACCATCCAGAGCCTGCATGTGCAGTCTGCTAGTAAACATGCAGACGTAATGTTTTTAATGATAAGTCTTGGTTTTGTTGTTGTTATTGGCTCGGGTATATGTAGGTAATTTTGCCATTTTTGTAATGGATCGATGGTAGAGATAATCTCCCGACTGTAAAGCTCTAACAAAGCCTCTGGTTCTCTGGTTATACAATGATATTTTGAGATTTCCTGTTTAATGGCAGCCAACCTCCTCCTTTCCTTGTTCCTCTGAATCTGAAAGCCCGAGCATGGATGATCCAGTCGGGTGTTGCTGTAACTATATGATGCATGTTTGATTGTATTAGTTCTGCAACATTTAAGGTTTACTTTGAAGTTTCTCCAGTCTGAGAGGATCTCATATCTGAGACTTTTCCCTTTTCTTTCCCTTAACTTACTCACCACTATGCAAATTTACTGGCTTAAGTTAAATCAAGACCTCACATGTCCTTGTTGTTCCAACCCAGTTTTCTGAGTGAGCGATATTGTTTTGAGTTTACTTCCATTTGATCACCCCCCTTTATAAACAAATCGTGACATAAACTGATGGGCCTCAGGCTTACTCCTGCTGCAATCCAGGAGTGACCTCTGACGCCAACATTTATGGCATCGTTTCCAGGGACGAAGTTGAAAATTTTCCCTGGGATTGAACGACATCGAGCCTCTGATCCTGAAGGTGCATCAGGCATCAGATCCCTACGAGATTGCTACTGTGCACCTGGCGACTCCATTGTGATGACTCCACTGTGGCGAACCTGTTGTTTTAGTTGTGGCTTCCAAAGGTAGACACACGCGGTCCCATCCATAGCTGCCTCTAGCCACCCTTGAAGCTGATCCAGAGGTGATTATAAGAAAAGGAAAGGCCTCCGAAGGAGAAACTTCCACCGTTGAACCAGGTATTTTTCCATCTCCTTCTGTAGAAACTCCATTTTCTTCTTCTTGGCTTCCTAGCAGACCTTTTTCTGAAGTTTCTCGTTTCCTGAATTTCAAGAGTGTTCCTATTGAGTTCTCCCCTCCTGGTCTGGGATTGGAGGGAGAAATCCTTGTCACTCCCCTCTCCCCTGAAGCTGTACCTTGGCATAGACCCAAGACCACAAAAGATTTCCCCACTCCTAGCTTTACAACCCCTCCTCTTATTACTGTTGCTGCTACTGCACAGAGAGAAGCATCCGCTGACTCAAGCCCTTTATCCTTCTCTCTGATTCCCCCATTGTTTCCCCTTCCACCTGGAAGCTCATTTCCAGTATCCCCTATTCGAGCTCCTTCTCGCCCGAGCTCTTCTCCACCTAATATTCATATGGCAGGAGCAAATCCCCCATGACCAGAATGGAGGCTATAATAGCTTCTAGGTATGCTCCCCTTGTGTTACCTCAGCCTCTCAATGCCCTTCCAGCAGATGGCTACCTTAAGAAGCTGCCCAAGTTTACAGATGAAGGGGACATAGATGCAAAAGAACACCTTGAAGCCTTTTACAGTTTTACAGATGATCATATTATCATGCATGCAGACGTATGGATGCGAATTTTCATCCATAGCCTTGAAGGTGAGGCTAGAAAGTGGTTTAGGGCCCTACCTCTTGGATCTATTGATGGGATTGAGGCTTTTGATAATGCTTTTTTGAGACAGTGGGGAGACAAAAAAGAATTCATGTATTACATGAAAGAGTTTGGGTCTTTGAAGAGAACGGAAGGAGAGTCTATCCCTGACTTCTCCAAGAGATTCAATAAAATGTACAATAAGATCCCCACTGAAATAAAGCCCTCAGAAGCCTCTGCTAAAATCACTTATGCTAGTGATTTTGATCCCGATTTCTGCCTTATGTTAAGGGAAAGGAGAGAAACTACTCTGGCTCACATGCAGGATGCAGTCGTGGAAGTAGAATCTAACATATTGGTTGTTGACCGACTCAGGAATAAGGATGAAAGAGACATACCCAGGAAGAGACCTGAAGCCTCCCCATCTAATTCCTCTCTCATTCCCTTTCAGATGGATGAGGTAACTAAAATGCTAAAGTTGCTTTCGGCTAGAATGGAAAGGTGGGAGTTGGAAGGGAAGCCCATGTACCGAAATCCCCAAAATACTGATAACAGAGGCTTCAGGATGCCTAGCAACAATGTGCCACAGGCTTTGCCAAGGGAACAAAGGAGCAAAGACATAGATGAGTAGAGGATTCAAAACCCTCTCCAAAATAACCTAGTTTCTCATGAGGAAGGAGAGGACATAGATGAGCTCGACCCTGAAATTCACTGTATTGAAGACACTTTCCATTTTTCCCATTTGACTCAATCTATATATGAAGAATCCCTTATGAACAGTCAAGTCAATGAGTTGGGTAAAGGGGAAAAGGCCAACGACACTCCTCACAGATACAATCTCAGGTCAAAGAAGAAAGAAGGGAATTTTAATAGCCATGATCAATCCCTCATAGCAGAAAGGCCTGCTAAACCTGCAACAATCACTAATAAAGAAAAAAAAAACTCAGAATATTTCGCCAACAGCCAAAGAACCCATCTCTGAGGTAAGGGAAGCTCCTAAGCCTTTTCCCTCCTTCAGTTTTGAGCATGAAATTCAAAAGATTAGAATTCCCATACCCCTCTAAGAGCTAGTTAAAAATGAATATTTCAAAAGGTCCCTCTCCAAACTACTACAATCTGAGTCCCCCCAGCCTTCCTCAGACTTAGTAAATCTTCAAGATGAAAATCCAGTCATCGTCCTAGGTCCCATGGTAGAAGACAGAGATGATTCATCCCCTCCCTTCTACACATCCCTGAACATACATGATAAAGTGTTGCATAATTGCCTCATGGATTCAGGAGCTTCTCACAACCTTATGCCCAAAATAGTCATGGAAGAATTGGGACTGGAAGTGACAAAATCTTATCATTATTTGTACTCTTTTGATTCAAGGAGGGTGCAATGCCTTGGAGTCATCAAATACTTGGTGGTCTCTTTGCTTCAGCTGCCCATGAAGAGTGTGGTCATGGACATTGTAGTAGCTGGTGTTCCCCCCAAGTTCGGCATGTTGTTGTCAAGATCTTGGATTCGAAAACTTGGAGGAACATTACAGATGGATCTCACATATTCCACCATTCCAGTGTTTGGAGGGGAATACAAGAGGTTGTATAGAGAAGCTCAGTTGGCCTACATTGTCAGTGACGAAGCAGACCCCACTAGTCACCCCATCATTGCACTTGACACTGATTTGGGGTCTAGTTTGTTGTAGATCACTGAGACTCCTGAAGCCCCTTTCCAAATCAGAAAGAAACCCATATTTGATCACGAGATACCTCCTCCAACCACCTCTGTTTGGAAAATGTTCTTCGACGAAGCTTCTTCTAGCGAAGGCGCTAGCGCTGGCGCTGGAGTGGTTCTTGTGTCCCCTTGGCAGGAAACCATATCCCTGTCATACAAGATAGAATTTGAAGCTACTAATAATGTGGTAGAATATGAAGCTCTTATTCTGGGCATGAGGGCTGCAAAGGATAGGGGAATTGAGGAGGTAGCAGTGTTTGGAGATGCTGAGTTGATAATCCAACAAATCGGGAATGCTTATCGGGATAAGCATCCTCGGTTCAGGAGTTACAGAAATGAGGTGTGGGACTTGATTGACAATCTCTTCTCGGCTTTCAGCATTTCTTTTATTCCAAGAGAGGAGAATACTTTGGTCGATTCCTTAGCTGTCTCAGCTAGTCTGTTCAAGGTCCCTTTGCCGCCTAAGACCAAATATGGGGTCGAGATAAGATATAGGCCATCCATCCCGGACAATATCAAGCATTGGAAGGTATTCGAAGATGATCTTGAAATCAAAAAAATTCTTCAGTCCATCGATGAATTCTCTGCATTGCACATTGATCAGGACCCTGATCCCGAAGGTGACCCTCACCCCGAGGTATTTTTAAATAAAATTGTTAATCACCATATTGTTCAGCTTCCTAGCAATCACATCCCTAAGGGATTAGTCCCTTTAGAAAGATTGTTCGATGGGAATGATGTGGCAGTAAAGGGTAGGGTTTCAAATGAAGATACTGATACAACTGAATGCAACATTGGCACACAGGAGGAGCCTAAGTTTGTCAAGTTGTCAAGCATCCCAACCAAAGAACAGAGGGCCGAATATACTGAGTTATTAAGAGAATTTGTTGATGTGTTTGCATGGACCTATGAAGACCTCAAGACATATGACACATCTATCATTGAACACAAGATCCCACTAAGGAAGAGGCTAAGCCATTTAGGCAGAAGCTAAGATAGATAAATCCCATGTTGTTGCCTGTCATGGAGAGAGAAGTGAAGAAATTGTTAGATGCTCAAATCATTGTCCCCTTGAGATACTTTGAATGGGTGGCCAATTTGGTCCCGGTAAGGAAGAAAAGTGGAGAAATCAGTCTCTGCGTCGATTTCAGGAACCTGAACAGGAGCTCAAAGAAAGACAACTATCCCTTGCTCAACATGGAACACATATTGTAGAGGGTAACTGGTGCATCTAGGATATCCATGATTGATGGTTTTTCTAGCTATAATCAGATATCAGTCATGCCCGAGGACATAGAAAAGATGGCCTTCACCACTCCTTGGGACACATTCATGTATGCCAAAATTCCTTTTGGACTAATGAATACAGGGGCAACATTTCAGCGAGCCATGGACATAGCCTTCATCGGGGAGAAAGATCGGTTTGTGGTGATCTATCTGGATGACATCAAAGTCTTCTCCAGGTCTGATAAAGAGCACTGTTGTCACTTGAGGAAAGTTTTCTTGAAATGCCGGAGGTTTGGCCTTTCCTTAAATCCCAAGAAATATTTGTTTTCTATGAAGGAGAGGAAGCTATTAGGCCATATAGTATCAGCAGAGGGAGTGAGGATTGATCCCAATAGGGTAGAGGAAATTCAGACCCTATCACTTCCCAGGTCTAGAAAAGAAGTCCAGGCTTTTCTAGGGAAGATTAACTTTCTGAGGAGATTCGTCTCAAATTTTGCTGAGGTGGTGAAACACATCACAGCCATGCTCAGAAAGGGAAATGAGGTGAAATGGACTGTTGAACCCAGGGAATGTAGCACCCATCTACAGGATGCTAAGCAATTAACTATTTATTTAAATACTTACACATTAACAACTTTGTTTTAGCATTATTTCATTGATTTTTATTTACACATTTCTTCTACATCTTCTCAATGGTAAATCTAATAACATGATGAAATAAGTAGTAGGCTAAATTTAATATTTAAGAACTTAAAACGTAAGTATACCCAAAATATCACTGAAAAATACCTCCTCAGTTTGTAGAAGCTCATCAGTTGTAATGTAGTCCTGGACGCTTCCAAGTATTCTTTTCCCGCTTGCCCAGAGTGAAACAACGAAATCATCCCTGCCAACTAGGAGCCTAGTCGGCTTCCTAGCTCCAAGAAACCTTTCGGTTTCTTGGCCCTCCGTGCCCGTGACTCCAAGAACAGCAAAGCACAAATGCTCAAAGAAAACTATCACAAGAATTATCTTCCAAAAATTTCACAACCTCTCATCATGCTCCAACC
>ML866507.1:0-24571 GCA_009831015.1 Picea engelmannii | reverse complement strand
TTTTATTTAGTTTTTATTATATAAATATTATATATAAGTTTTTATTTATTTATTATTTTTTTTAAATTTGTGTTTTAAAAAAGTGTCATTTTTCCATTAAAAAAACTGGATTATTAAGTTTTTTTTTTCGTCTTTCTCCCAGTTATTTATTTTTTGATTAAAAATTTGATTAATAAATCATTTTTTTTTAGGTAATACCACTTTTTTATTTAGGAGCAAATTTTAACTTGTTTGGTTGCGATTGTACTAGTTGTCAAGGTTAGAGTTTCAATTAATTCGTAATTTTAACCCAAAAAATAAAACTATTGCTACAAGTAACACCACTTTTGATTCAAGGGTCAATTTTTTATAGTGGTATCAATTGTCAAGGCCATGATTTCAAACAAGTTACAATTTTAATTCGCATTAAAAAACATGGATGCAACTGGCAGTGCCACTTTGTGATTCAGGAGTTGATTTTTGTATTTTTGAACCAAAAATATGGTTTTTTGAGGCTAGAATTCTTATTTTGGGCCCATAGTTTTCGTTAAGTCTGTAACTATGTTTATGTTGTTGGTCAATTCTGGATGCACTACATTTGACATTTCAATTCTCACGGACAAGCTGTGCCAAACTGTGTCCCTTTAGTGAACCAACATGTTTCAATGGATATTTCTCTTTCACATTATGATGTTGGTTCATTCTGGATGCACTGCATTTGACATTTCCATTCTCAGGGACAACCTGTGCCAAACTTTGTCCCTTTAGTGAACCAACATGTTTCAATGGATATTTCTCTTTCACATTATGATGTTGGTTCATTCTGTATGCACTGCATTTAATAGCTCCATTCTTAGTGACAATGTTTTCCAATCTTTGTACATTTTGTAGACTAGCTCACTGGCCTATTCACAAATGCTCTACTAGAGACTACCTTCACTAGCTTATGAAATTATATTGGCATGGGAGATATGACATTCAAGGAGGGTTATACATAATGTATTCTCTATGTGGTCCCTATTCAACATTAAGAGGGGGATGTGAATCTTGTGATCTAATGCATTGCTTCCAAGCCCCCCTATTCAGAGTAAGGAATGTTGAAAACATGGGTGTGAACTTCATTTTCAGCCATGATTGACATTACACTGAGTTGGGTAATTATACACCACCCTCATTAGAATTTTGGCCTCAACCGACCTTATATTTAGTTGGGTATCTATACATCCACCCTCATATGTATTTCGACCATAATCGAACTTATATTGAGTTGAGTATCTATACACCCACTCTCATTTGTATTTTGACCATGACCGACCTTATTGAGTTGAGTATCTCTACACCCACTCTCATTTGTATTCATCATTTTTCTCCATGACCCTCTATTTAGCGTAAGGGGGATGTTGAAAATGGTGTAAGCTTCACATTTGACCACAATCAACCTTATACTAAAATCATTATTGCATTTAAAGGTTAGGCTAAAGCCAACTTTCTACATGTACACTCATAACCCCTCTCGGGGAAAGCACACTACTCAAGTATAAATACACCACTGTCATTTATAATTTATGATCAAGTGATTCTTTTTCATATTTTATAAAAGTGGTTTGCCTAAAGGAACCCTCACGTGTTGCACTTTCTCTTGTCCATGGGTTTCTTTCTCTTTCTAGTGCACCTGTAATTGGGTTATTTCTCTCTCTAGGATTGTGCCCCTCTTCGTTGATTTTTCTTCAAGAGTTGTGCTACCCTTGTGCTAGTTTATTTTCTCTCCGTTACAAAGTTAGAGTCTATGTTCATTCCGTTAAATTCTCGCAAAATCTCTTGTGAATCTCAACATTTATTTCCATAAGAAAACTTAATTTCAAGATGTTTTTCTTTTGTTATTTGCAAAACAATGGATGTTAACTACTCTATAATCATTTCAATATTTATTATTAGGATCTTATACAACTTAGCTACATTTTTAATGCTAATCAATCTCTCAATGTTAACAAGAGTACATAAGTCTTTCTCATTTCCTCCTAATATTGTGAATATTTCAACTAGAGTCCAAATAGAGTGTAAAATTCGATTTCAACCCTCCTATATTTACATTCACTATTTTTTCTTAAGATCCTTTGTAAGAATGACTTGTCATTGCTTCAAATTGGTGCAAATCAAACCACTCTCTCTTACCGAATGAATTCCAAAGGGGAAAGAGAAGGAAAGCATGTACAAGAGGCTCTCTTAGAAGATCAAAATGAATCCTCATTAATTTTCTCTCATAGGTAGAGGCTCAAAGTGAGACCATGAAAATAAAAGTGTGTTCATGAATATTTGTTTTGATCATTTCCTTGGGGCACATATTATGTTGACGAAAATAACTCTTATATAGTGTATTTCAAAGAATGAGATAGATTTTTCAAATTTTGTATTTCAAAAACAATATAGTTTTTTAAAACTGTTTTGGATAATAACTTTCAATATATATAAATAGAAATTGGTTAATAATCAAGTAGAAATGGTAAAATATGATCACGATCATTAATATGTCGATCAATGTTACCACACAATCTAGCACCAAGTGCAAAGCCTTCACAAGGCACTAAGACTAGTGGAACATGGAAAATGTCACCAATGTCACCTAGGCAACAACTTCTCTCTTTTTAGTGAAGGAATGATATCCAACACAAAAGAGGCTTCCCCAATAGCCTCCAARAATCCCTAAGAAAAACAMAATCAAGTCTAGGGCCTCTTGGGGTGACTACTTACACTACCACYGGGATATAGATAAGAAAAGTAACRRAGAGGTGGTGGAAAAAGACAATTTTCATATTCAAATTATTGATGATTCAAGCCCAATAAAAGGATCTCCAAGTCAAGTACAAGTTTAGTAGGGTCCTCAAACACTAGAGATAAAKAAAAAGTCTAAGGGTATAGTAAGGTTTGTGAGAAATGTATGAAATTACACCAGTGAAGTAAACTATAACAACAATAAAGAAATGATAACAACATTAAAATAATGATCTCTAATGGTATAGAGATKATCTCAATAGTGAAATATGTAATTTTCAACAGTRGTRAAATTATGACAGCGGTAAAACAATCAATTTTCAGCAGTAAAATGAATCATTATAGCAGTAAAAACAATATCCCATTGATCATGAAATGATCGAGTAAATAGAGGGTTGAATACTAGGTTAAACTAGGGTTTTACTTGCCAACAAAATTAGAAAATTAAGTGGATTAGTTTAAGGTGAGGCTTAGAGTTTGTCCACTACTAATCCTAAGCAATCCTCCTAAAATATTAAGGGATGATAGAAGGGAAGATTCCTCCACTAGGAAACCTTCCGAATTTTTTGATAAGAGGGTTTGTTCAAGAATGATCCAAGATGATAAAGAACCACTACCAGAGAAACAACATCAATCTAAAAATGCATTTATAAACATAACCATAAGATGAAAAGAGAACACTTACCCAAAACATCTTACATCCATCAAAACCCTAATTTCCATGTGATCCAAATAGTAGTAGAAGATCCATAAACATAGCTCCCAAGAAAGTCACCATAGTTAACCATCCATAACATTCTTCATGAAAGATAACAAGTAGAAGTATACAAGAGTGATAAATTTTTACAAGTGGCAATGATTTGAAAATGAGAAGTTATCTTATTTATATGAGAGATATATAACCCTTCTCACACAATACAAGCCCTAAAAACATATAATAATGTATTTATCTCTCATAAACCATAGAGGTAATGAATAAATACATAGATAATCCATGATACATGAGTGGATAGGTCTCTAAGACCCCCAACAATGCCTCCAAGATGAAGTAAACTAGCTCAAAAACCAAATAATCCGATACATAAGTGCTCAAAGACTCACATGTGTGGCATGTATGGCCTCAATGAGATGTCGACTCACTCAAAAGTGGGAGAATTTTGCTCAAAAGTGAAACGTTGCCATGAAATGGTGCAACGTTTCACCTCCAAGAGGTGCCTCATTCTCCAAGAGGTGTGACGTCTCATCCAAAAGTTCCATGTCATCAAAAAGAACCCCCAAATGTCACATCAATATGCCCCATCATCAAAGTAAAACGTCCCATCATTGAATGGTGTTACCATCCATGAAAAGGGCCACATCATTTCTCCAAGTGCAACGTTCTGAAGAAAGGGTCCAATATCCTCCATGGAAGGTGAAACGTCCGATCAAGCCATCATCATCATGCAAAGAATGTCCTATCATCAATGAGCTCAAGGTCATTTCCATGTGTCCTAGGGAGTCTCGTAAATGGATCCATGCGATAAAAACCCTGAAACATCGTCCATGGAGTGTCAAAAAGACTCTCTCAAGTGGTGGGGATGAACTCCATACAAGTGGGGTAGAAACACCTCAACATTGACCAAAGGATCCAAGTGTCAACGAAGTATATGCAATCATCATCCGAGGAGAGACTCATTTGGTTCAAGATGCATCATGAGGATTAAATGAAAGGTACACAATCCAAACACAACATATAAAGTGAGTTATGTTAATACAAAATCCATTAGATAGATCTCACATAATATCCTCTTCAAACTTCACATTAGCTTACAAAATTATACAATTTTCCAAGTCTAGGTATGAAAGGGCCATTATTACCCCCTTCTAGGTGTGCTAGTACCCAGACTAAGAAGTATGTCCTAGGGAACCCATCAAGAGTATGTGTAATGATAGTGGTATGGAATGGGGTTTACTTCATGGGTTGGATTTCATTGACATACAAGGCCATGTATAATAGTCATCCTCATGAGCGCCTTTGTAGAGAGAGCACTTAGGAAATGAGGTGTCCTTTCCTTGATACCGTGTCTTTCCACACCATTGGTTGCCTTTCTCATTATAGCTTTAACCTTTTTTTGAATTTTGACATTTTATTTGCTAAGTCCTTTCATAAGATATGCACTCATTGCATAGGACTTGGGGTGATGTCCTCTTGGGGAGGGTAAGAGCTCATGCTTATTTATTTTCTTGGTTTTTCCTTTTAATAATTTCCTTTTCTTATTTGTTTCTTTCCCCCGCATTTTGAATTGAGGCTTTTTCTCTTTCTATATCATTTTTATAAGTTGCATCAACGTTGGACTTTCAAGTCACTTCTTCTCATGGGATTATGAATCACATACATTTTTGGGATACATTTAACAACCAACCCAAAAGAAAGGATAATGGATAGGAGATATATGGAATGTGTTATTCATGGTAAGGGATGTGGAAACATTACCCCCATTAAGGCCCCCTTAGTAGTACAAATTTTCCCAAGAGTGACAATACTTGACTAGAAAATGATAATGACCACCAAGGTGAAACAAGGAAAAAAACATAACTCCAAAGTATCATGATTCATTACCCAAATCAACCCATGATCACCATTTTCATCCCTCAAGTATTAACATTATCACTCGATATGAAATGCCAGAACAATGTACCTGAGCATGTAAACACATCATGTCATATGAGTGAATTGAGTTGAGCATGTAATGGAAGGAACCTATGGGCAAATGTCTGCAGAGAGTCTGAAATAACATCATCATATATGTTGTTTGAAATTTCGATCATGGAGAAAAAATTATCCTCTAGTTACCCCTAGAAATGAGGGGGTAACATTGGGCTCCAACATGGGGACATGTGCTCACCGTAGAGTGCATGAGAACCTCAACAATCTTTGGAACTCCAAGACCTGCACTCTACATCACAACTAAAAATTCCTTCTACATTCTAAAATAAGAACATTAGTAAAGATGGGAAGGAGGATACAATCCCCCTGGTAAATGAAAAGTAAAAATAAAATACAGTAAAACCATAACATCAATTTATTTATTATTATTATTATTTTATAATAAACAAGACTAAAGAAAAATTGAAACTAATTAGAAATGCATATGATCAAGCAATAACTGAAAGCAGGTAAGAAAAAAAATCAAGATGCATACAAAAACACGTGACCTACAACTATCCTACCTAATTCCATGGGACAATGTAAGTGCTAGGTATAATCTTACAACCAATGAACCCATCCTAGCTATTGATCGAGGTCCAAAGTTTTACTCTTGTGCTTAGTTATGAACCAAAACAAAGATATATCAAGCATAGAATGGTCATGAGTTGGTATAGATACTACATCATAATTAAACATAGAATCCAAATCATGAGGGTGGGGAAGAGAAAAAAAATCATACCAAGATAGGCATGTGCATCCACAAGTTTTCTTTATCCATCTCTGGACAGGGCTGCAATAGAGAAATGATGATTCATCCTTGGTCCAAGAAAGGCCTTCATGATGCAACCATTTCATTTCATAAGGTTGATTCACACACTTCAAGAGATGGTCGCCTTAACTTTCATGTACAATGTCACTCCCCAAGGCTTGAGATGGAATCATAAGAAACCTGAAGAATGCCTCATTGTTGCTCGAGAAAGAATTGGATGAAAAATGGGTGTAAATTCATCTCTTAAGGAAAAAAATTGCTCCTAGCTTAGAGATTGTTTCCCTTTTATATGCGGCTATAAATCCTTGCAAGAAACCATAGGTAAAAAATATTTTCCCCCATAGATAATTCAACACCAAAAACATAATTTCTAGTTGTACCTCTAATGACATATCAATGACAAGATAAAGAAAACGATGGATGGAAATTTCTGCTATGAAATCCTTGCTCTATGCATAGCTCTGTTGCCCTAGTGTGCAGATTTTTACCAAAATTTGAGCATAGGAGTGGATGAAAATATTGTTCACAAAATAACTCCAAGTGTTCAAAAGAATATGTAACATACTTGTTGGCCCTTGACCAAGTTTTGAGGAACACTTGGTCATATTTGACCATTTTTAGACATCAACACCTTGTCAAAGATGGAGTGCCAGGCAAAGCAGAGATCACGGGATCTCAACCCACTTTTGGGGCCCTTTTAGGGTTTTGGGTTAATGTAATGGGAAAGGGATGTCGGCCCATGGGTTTACCCATGTTTTAGGCCTATGTTGTAAAGTATAAATAAGTAGCTAGGCAATGTAGGAAGAGTCGATGGCTTAGTGCTAGTAATTAGATCTGTGTGATCAAATGTAAATGCTCTGTGCATAATTGTAAGAGGCTTGTAGAGCTGAGTGCAAGTGTTGTAAGTGCTGAGTGCACGGATTGTAAGAAGGCCCTGTGCTAGATCTACTCGGGGAAGGAGGATTTGGTGAGGTGCGTGTAGATATCCTGTCCTATGCGGAGTACAAGTTGAGCTCTGTGCTGTAATCAGATTGATCAAAGCTAATAAAGAAGAAGAAAACTTTGTGGACGTAGCCCCAAGGTGGGGGTGAACCACGTAAACCTATGTGTCATGCTTTGTGTTGTTGCTTCCTTGTGTTTTCACTATCTTGCTAAGTGCCTTGCCATGATTAGATAGATTTACTTATGCTTTGTGATTTACTAGATGTATATGAATAGTATATCTAATGTGTATGAGGATGCTTAGTGCTGATCTATAGGATCTAATATGTTTTGTTGTTGCTAAGCACTGAAATATTTTATATCTAAGCAAGTATTGCGACGTTCTGTCTTATCTGCGAAGTACAATAAGGGTGAATAGTGATGAATGAACAATGTTAAGTGCTATGTAAAGGATATAATCACAGATCTGTGTCCCAACTAAGGTTGCAGACACCTGAGTCTTGCAACCACCCCTGCCTCTACCTCGGGTGAGACTTCATCTGCTTTGCAGGTGTTGTCGAAAGGGCCGGTAGTTAGGGCTTTGTTGGTGCGCTCTTGAGCGTTGAACCCTGGGTCTGCCCCTGTGCCAACAAATGGTTCCATTGCCGGGACATAAAACTGTGATTGCTGGGAACTGAGGAAAAATAAACTTTGTGCAAAAGAAAGCTCTATGCGTAGCTCTGTTGCCCTAGTGTGCAGATTTTACTCGACTTGTCAAGCTTTATGCCATGAATAAGATCAGATTTGGTGAAAGGAAGATCAGATCTGAAGAAAAGAAGCGAGATCTGAACACTCTGTGCTCTAAGAAAAGTAAAAGTGGAAATTTATGAAAGAAAGAAGTCAGATCTGCAGAAAAGAGGTAAGATCTGTAAGCTCTGTGCTCTAATAAAGGTAAGAATAGTCAAAAGTTTTTAGATCTAAAAGCTTTGTGCTCTATAGAAGTAAGACAACTGAAATTTTTTGTTTCTAAAGCATGGATCTAGGTATGCTCGATAGATTCTTTCCTAGCTTCAAAACTAGGGCATTAATAGATGAAAGAAAGTTTGATATGAATAGATTTGATAAGTATAATGGTAGATATGTTATACCTATGCATAGAAAGAACGTCTGGACTAACAAGTGGATGCAAGATCCTAGAAAGAGTTTTGTGCAGGCTAGTTACCATGATCTTGGTGCACAGTACAGAAGAAGTTGGGGAACATTTAAACGAAAGAGAGGGTTAACCCTCTGTTATAGTTGTAGAAGACCGAGACATCTTGCTAAGGAATTCCCTGGTGAAAGACCTAGTTGTCTCTATTGCAAAGCTTTGGACCATGAAGTGTTGGATTGCCCTAGAATGATTGCTAATCTTGAAAGAATGAATCTAAATGAATAAAACCCTAAGGCAAATCCAAAAATAGTTGAAACTCAGAAGGAATCAGAAAATATATTGCTACAGATGAAAGACACCTTGAATGATCACCGACATGTTAGGCTATCAGAGATCTTCAAAGAAAAGGAGCAAGTTGAAGCAAGAATAGGGGACTTCGACATTGACTGTATTCTTGATAAAGAAACACAAGTGAACATTATGCCAGAAAGAACTTGGGAAGCTATAGGGAAGCTTGCCTTGACCACTTCCCTAGGAGGAACAAGTTTATTCAGAGGAAAGCTAGTAACCTATGTGGAAGGCTCGCCTGGATACCTATGACTGTCAATGGAACTTCGACAGAGGAAGACTTTGAGATCATTAAATTTGTTGAAGACAATTCCCTGTTTACCATGCTCATAGGAAAACCTTGGATTGATAGAGAACAAGCCAGACGAAAAGAGGAAGAAGAAGTTTTGGAACAAAAGAAGCAAGAGTTAAAAGACTTTATGACCAGAAGGATCACGCACTTGATTGAAGAATAGAAGAGCAGATCACAGATATTTAATACTAGCAACTTTGATGTCGAGGCTAAGAGAACACTAGAGGATCCACAGAAGATTGAGTTACCTATTTTTGATACAGAAGAAGTATTATCAAGGAACCCTAGGAAAGAATTTCAACAATGCGAAGTAACTAAGACCACAGAAGATAAGCATCAGAATGGTAAAAGTATTACTGAGACAAAGCTCACTGGGAAGAAGGCTAGAAAGTAAAGAAAGAAAAGGGCTAATACTGTAAGGTTACAAGAGGTTCTAGAGGATACTTCGCAGACAGAAAAATTGCAGAATTGGAACTTCGCCAAGATATCAGAACAACGACCTAGAGTACTTCACAATGACGAAGCAATATAGCCGTTGGAACCGATATATCTGTTCGACTTCCGCTCCGAACAGGTAGAAAAACAATAAAGGTTTGTCATCCAACCATTGAAACGTGCTATAACGGGTCCAACAAGAGTTAATGAAGGATCATAACCGTTGCCAGCAAACCGTTACTAAGTTTCCCTACTTAGTCCATCGCGCCACGCACCGAGAATACTTTTTGCTAAGTGAGAAATTGAGCATGAAACCTGAGATTCACTCACCCTGAGATCATTGCCTTGTTCCCATACTATTCACTGTAGTCTTTGAATTCCTTTCGCACCCGAGCTAGCTGACCCAAGCTTGTATGTCGGATGAGCTCAGCGCTGCTGAGAAAATCGTTGAAGAAGTTCTAATTGAATTAATGATTGGGAGAGTCATGTCGGAGCGAGGAATGTCTATAGGTGTACAGGCATCATCCTCGGGAGCATTTCTAGCCTCCCCCTCTGTTAGCGATATTTCTTGTAAGGGGGGTGTTTCTCTCCAATTTTCAGGCCCTTGGTGTAAAATGCGGAGAAATGGGGTTTAAAAACCCACCGAATGCGTTTTATTCAAAGGGCGCAGTCATGAGCGCCAAGCACAACACACAGAAGAAGTCCTTTTCAGGCTTAAAATCAAGCGAGCAGGCATTTTGTTTTCAACGACAAGGATCCATCGACGGAGCAGAGAAACGATAGGAGGGTAATTGCAGTCAACCGAGTCGCGCTAAGTATAATGCAAAAGTTTTCAAGGAAGTGAATGGTCAGAATTCTCCGTGGAGAATTCGCGAAGTTACGAGGGTCGTTGATCGCGATCAGTTTAAGCATGGGATTATTTCTTGAACTTGGGGTTCGTGAGTTCAGAGGGTGGACCATATCCTTTGGTTGCACGAGATTGCGAGTTACGAGAAGTGTCCAAAGGGGAGTCAACCATCGCTGACCATCGTGTCTCAGGACTTCGCAAGGGGAGAATGCCAAAGTTCGATACTCCAACTCGCAAGGTCGCGAGTTGTGAGGGGCGCTAGCACTTAAGCCCTAGCCAACGGTTACGTGTGGAGGGTGCTGACAAGGAAAGGAGCCACACCCGTATCGCCATCTCAGGTATCGGGAGTTTGGAAAAGAGGAGCCGAGGGTCTTCGACCCACGAAATTGCGAATCGCGAAATGCAAAGTGCTTTTAATGTCGGGCCCATAGTAGCGTCGAAAGTGTTCTGGGCCGTCTGATCAAGGAGAGACATGTGGGGCACGATTGGGCTATGTCGCCACCTCGCCTATCATAACTTTGAAGCACAAGGATTAGCCCCCTCCCAGCCGCAAGACGCGAAGTGCCGAAGGCGTCCAGGATTTGGGCCCACAGTATCGCCGAATATGATTAGGGCCATCCGATCAAAGAGGGGCATGTAGTGCGCAATTAGGCTCTATCGCCTCTTCATGCATCACGACTTTGAAGAGAGAGGATCAACCTCCTCCCAGCTGCGAGACGCGAAGCACTCAGGAGTTGGGCCCACGGTCTTGGCGCCCGGTCACAGAGGAACAGGCCTGGGGAGAACGTGCTAGCGCACACCATATGATGAGATCGGTCCCAAAACGCCGACATCATCGTAGCCGTCCATCCAAAGGGACACGTGGTGCACGATCAGGCCATGTTGGCATTTCGGCTACCGGGACTTCCAAAGGTAAGGGGTTTTGCTTTTCCATTTCATTTCAAAACCTCGAACCCCGAAACGTCGAAAGCGTCTTTGAGGATAAGCACAGGGTCACGGCCCGTGGTCACTTGGGGAAAAAGAAAGAGTTGTGCAAAAGGGCCAAAAGAGCTAGGTTTAGCTGTAGAAGAGATCGCCGCGATCTCCAGGTGCCAGTCCGACTCGGTCTCAACCCTGGTTCCTGCTAGGAGTAAATGAAGGTGGGAGGAGGTGGTTGAAACCTCTCCTCACTCATTAATTGTAAGGTATGGAGGATCCGACAGGCAGTCTGCCCGAGACGGTCCTGTATGCTGGTTTTTTTCAAAGAAGCCATGCCGAGTCCTCGACTAACCAGAGAAGTCTGCACACGCTAAATCAACATTTAATGGCTCAGCTACCCCCTTGCAAGAGCCATGCACAGTTAAGGTGGCGTCTGACGAAGGAGTTCAGACCAGATTTGACCGAAGAGATGCCACGCCTTGGAGGTCTGAGCACGCCTCTGTTGGGCGAATTTTTCTGAGTATATGTACTCAATTTTTGTATTTTTGAAAGGATCGATGGTTGAGCTAGGCTCCTGATTGTAAAGTTTTGATGAAGCATTGGTTGCTCTGGTTATGTATTGGCACTTGAGACTTCTTGCCTTATGAATGTCAACCTCTTTCCATCTCTCTGTGTACACTGTGTTAAAACAACTAAGAATTGGAGGATCCAATCGAGTTGCGCTGTTATAGGATGATGTATGTTGGATCACTGTAATAGTTGTATTGTTTCTAATCAGTTCTTGTATTTTCTCAACGTTGAATGATTTGGAATTGGAATATCCAGTCAAGTCACCCTTCAGTTCCCCAAAACTCTGAACCAAGAGGATCTTGTATTCTAATTTTTCCTCCTCAAGCTGCTGAAAGGCCTGATGCCCAAAGCAGTCTCGCTCACTCATCTCACTAAGTCTTCCATCTACTCATTTTATAATCAACTCACTGACGGAAGTTAGATCAAGACCTCCTTTGTTTTTCTACATACCAAGCCTGATTTTTTGAGTTTGAGCGATATCTTCTTGAGTCTCTATCCATTCGATCACCCCATTAAATTATTCATGACATAAACTGATGGGCGTTGGGCTTTGCTCCTGCTGCAATCCAGGAGTGACTTCCGACGCCAACACCCTCCACTACTCGAGCAGGACCATCCTGACTGCCTTCGGAAAGACGATCTAAGCTCGGAAACGACTTCGCCACTGTGAAGATGATCCCAAGTATCTTGCCTAAGTATATCCCACCACTAAGCGGCACAGTGAATCGAGACACTATACCCAGAGACTTTGACTATGCTGTGGTCACTGCGTACCTCTCAAAAGGGGTGCGTGCAGTTCATGCTGACCAGGATAAGCTCACAGCGCTGAAATTTAGTGATTTTAACCTTGGAGATCGCAAAGTTTACAGTATGCTAGCTCCGCACAAGTACTTAACTATCACAAAAGGAAGGAACCCAAATATTGTCCCTCAGCAATGGAACCATAACCTTGCGCAATCAACCCTCCTCAATGTAATGAAGATTCCACATTTCGGGAGGCATTAGGAAGTGAATGCATGTGTCAGATTGTTGTTGTCCTGCTACCACGGAGGATACTTATGGTTGGACTGTCGCATCACTGTGGATCCGATTCTGATCAATCAGATCACAGGGCTAAGCATGCAGGGCCCTGACCCGCACGAGTTTTACCCTGGAAAGACCGTAGATCACGCTCTCGCCCAACGAATAAAAGACACATATGGCGATCTAGAGAAGGGCACACGAGGTTACAAGGTAGTCTGCATTGAGAATGAAACAGTGCACCTTGGTTTCCATCTGATCGTAGGGAAGTTAGTCTGCAAAAATAGACCCACACAGGTGACCAGATTTGTAGTTGAAATCACAGGGAAGTGTGCGGAGGGACTACAAATGAACTAGGCAAAATATCTTGTAAATCAACTAGAGCTTGACTATAGACAAGCGCAAGACCAAGGGTATGACTTCCACTTTAGTTGGTTGCTCATACTCATCGCTTTCATCGCTTGGGAGCTACCAGAAGGTGCCACTAATCTGGAGATCAAACCCTTCGAACCACTGGCCGCGAAGTTCTGTACGTTGTGGTACTCCAACGACATGAACAAGCAGTCGTAGTCCAATGTCATTTTCCATGCTTATTACAATCAATTGAAGAATGCAATCCAGTCTACACCACACATCACACCAAACACACTTCATAGGTTTAGACCTTTGATC
Organism: Picea engelmannii; assembly: GCA_009831015.1. Taxonomy (NCBI): domain Eukaryota; kingdom Viridiplantae; phylum Streptophyta; class Pinopsida; order Pinales; family Pinaceae; genus Picea; species Picea engelmannii. Next base: position 11,192 of record ML866507.1, on the reverse strand, counting down.
AAATTCAGCGCAGACCGCCACTTCACCTATATCACTGCGTGCGTTGATGAGCACAAACAACAACTCCAGTCGTACTATAAGTTGACAGAAGAAGAATTGGAGCAGATTACCAAGGAATGGTCGATAGACCTCCTTGTTCCAACAGACCCCGCAAAGATGTCTGACGTGGATAGCCTTGAAGCTATGTTGGATACACCTGGATTGCGCAAGACTAAGAAGGATGCAGAAGTTCAAGATATCCATAGCACATCCATGAAAACTACTTCAATCTCACCTGCGAAGGGAAGTGATGACGAAGAACTAGGTGGCACAGAAGTTGAGCAAAACAAAGGCGAGGTTACCCCGCCTAGAGAGGAGGAGGATCCCTCTAAGAAAAGGAAGATTACCCCACCAAAGCCCTTGTCCCGAAAGAAAGCTAAGGCCACCCGGACTAAGTTTAAGACTACCCTCACACAGGACGACTTTGATTTCTTGATCGTTGCGCTGACTGATGCCTCACTAGAGATCGCAGAAAAGCAAGAAGTGACGCATGAGGAGGTATTCAACCGGATCAAGGGTGAACTTCAAGAAGTGCAACAGGCACTCCATTCCAGCAGAGAAGTTTCTACGACACCCGTGACAATTGAAACGACAAGAACAATTGATGAGCCCACCCAATTACGCCAGATCACCGAGAAAGTCGAAGCTCGCCTTCGACGAGCTCAAGAAGACACAACGCAAGCCACCCAGGCTTTGGCACAAGTACAGAACGCACATATAGTACAACAGAGGAAGGTAGAACATGAACAACTTGCCTTACAAGCGACGTGGGAGGAGGAGAAAGCACAATTACAGCGGAGCAAGGACCAACTGCTAGCAGAGCAACTTGAAGTACAGGAAAGAGTTCACAGAGCACTTCGCTCCGTGACAGTCATTGAAGTGAAAATTGAAGAATGTGTCCCATAGCAGGTGGCACAACTTGAAGAAGTAATCCAACAACTTCAGCAACGCATCACAGATCTGGAACTTTGTACCGTGCCTGAGACTCCACAAGAAGTAAGAGACTTAAGAGAGGCAACTGCTCGTAGCGCAGTTGGCAGATTAAAATCCTTGGCTTTGGAATGTAAGCAGCTAAGCGCTATTAGCGCCCAAAGTTATGAGAACCTCACAGAGAACCCATAATTGCAGACATTAGAAGCACAATTCCAAGAAGCAAAGCAGCATGCAGATACTTTACAAGTGCAGCTGAAGGCCTTGACCCCAGTAGAAAGAATGAAGCGATTTCCAGAACAACGCACCGCCCAACAACAGGTACAGACACTGCAAAACAAAGTCATGGAAGTCTCTCAACGACTTCAACCCCTCCAAGACAAAGAATGCCACTTGTTCACTGAAGTTGAGAGCCAGGCAGCCGAGCTCGAACAAGTTGTCATCACCGCAGAACAACACATGGAAGGACGAGTAAACGATGTAGTGATCCAGGAGTTCACTGAGCAAGAGGTTGTCGCACTGCAGCAGGTCGAAGTAACTTGAGCCAAGATCGAGACATTCGAAGCGGAGCTGATCAGACTAGAGTGACTCGGGACGAGTCACAGGTGAGTGTTGGGGGCCTGTTGGCCCTTGACCAAGTTTTCAGGAACACTTGGTCATATTTGACCGTTTTTGGACATCGACACATTGTCAAAGATGGAGCGCCAGGCGAAGTAGAGATCACGGGATCTCGACCCACTTTTGGGGCCCTTTTAGGGTTTTGGGTTAATGTAATGGGAAAGGGATGTCGGCCCATGGGTTTACCCATGTTTTAGGCCTATGTTGTAAAGTATAAATAAGTAGCTAGGCAATGTAGGAAGAGTCGATGGCTCAATGCTAGTAATTAGATCTGTGTGATCGAATGTAAATGCTCTGTGCATAATTGTAAGAGGCTTGCAGAGCTGAGTGCAAGTGTTGTAAGTGCTGAGTGCACGGATTGTAAGAAGGCCCTGTGCTAGATCTACTCGGGGAAGGAGGATCTAGCGAGGTGCACGCAGATCTCCTTTCCTATGCGGAGTACAAGTTGAGCTCTGTGTTATAATCAGATTGATCAAAGCTAATAAAGAAGAATAAAACTTTGTGGACGTAGCCCGAGGGTGGGGGTGAACCACGTAAACCTATATGTCATGCTTTGTGCTGTTGCTTCCTTGTGTTTTCACTATCTTGCTAAGTGCCTTGCCATGATTAGATAGATTTACTTATGCTTTTTGATTTACTAGATGTATATGAATAATATATTTGATGTGTATGAGGATTCTTAGTGCTGATCTACAGGATATAATATGTTTTTCTGTTGCTAAGCACTGAAATATCTTATATCTGAGCAAGTACTGCGACGTTCTGTCTTATCTGCGAAGTACAATAAGGGTGAATAGTGATGAATGAACATTGTTAAGTGCTCTGTAAAGGATATAATCACAGATCTATGTCCCAACTAAGGTTGCAGACACCCGAGTCTTGCAACCACCCCTGCCTCTACCTCGGGTGAGACTTCATCTGCTTCGCAGGTGTTGTCGAAAGGGTTGGTAGTTAGGGCTTTGTTGGTGCGCTCTTGAGCGTTGAACCCTGGGTCTTCCCCTGTGCCAACAATACCTCATAGGATATGGTTGGAATTTTCCATGAGAATGATGTAATAAATCATTTCTAGGTGGTTGAAACAAATCTATGAACATATCAACTTCATGTTACCAAAAAATTGAATCATTAATGTACATAGGTGGTTGTTCCAAAGCCAAGGATTCTTCATTCTTGACTCTAGAGTCATCATCGATATCATAAATGGATTCCCCATCAAAATTAAAGCAACTTATATCCCATTTATGCCTTCCAATATGTAGAAAATCATCAATAATTTTTACTTTCATGATCATAATCTTTATCCAATGAGAAATCCAAGGGTTTCCCTACAAACTCTTCCTTTTCCTAATCATCAAAAGTTGCATCACAAAATTCAAGAACTTGGAAAGGAGTACAATTCACAAAACCCTTGTCTTCATGCAGAGGAACAATGGAAATTTGGATGCCCTAATATTCATTAAATGGAGAAGTAAATACATTTTTAAATTCATCATCACTTGAGAAATTTTATTCAAATTTAGTCTTCTCAAAATCACAACAATAAAGATCATTAAATTCGGAATTTTGAGAAGATCTAGAGCTTACCAAGTCTTCATCTTCATGAGGAGTGTTCTTTAGAATAGGGTCTTCTTCATGGACTTGATCTTCAATATGATGTGCTTCATCCAAGTCTTCTTCTTCATTGGATTCATGAGGTGTCTCTTGTTCTTACGCATCACCCCACTCCTCTGCTAATTCAAGTTCCAACAACTCCTTGGATAGGATGATGGATTGATCACTATATTGATGAGGGTCACAATACTTCTCCTTTACAACAACACATAGTTAATTAACAACCTCATATGATTTAGCAAGTTCTTGGGCCATGAAATTAGTGGGGTTGTTTCGCTAATTTTACAAAACAATGTCAAATCTCTCCCTTCTCTCAATACAAATATTGAGCAAGTATTCCTTGTCATAGGTTTTTACTAGATTCTCACAAGACCCGTTTTCCTCCTTGATTGTTTCTTCCATAGGGTTAATAATATTTTCTTCTCGTAGGGCTGCCATCAAATCCTAAAAGGTGTCTTCATACCTATGAAATATTGGGTCCCAATGCTTGAGAATTTCTTCAATGAAAATTGCAGTAAAAGATATACTCTTTAGCTTGAAAGAATGTAGAATCCAATCCATTTGATTTGGATTCAAAGAGTAAGAAAATTTATCAACACATCCTCGTGTACAGAATTGATTTCTGAAGCATATTTAAAGAAATTTACAACATGAGAAATAGCCAAAAGATGATCTCCATCAAATTTTGGAAGATCTTCTACCCATTATGTACAAGAAAGATTAGGGTACCCAAGAAATTGTTTAACATCAACAACACTAAATTGTTCATGAAATTCCCAAGGTGCCATTCTTTTTCACTTGAACATATGCGGTTCGATACAAAAATTAAAAATACAATATGATACCTTGTACCAAACATATGTGTGTGGAGTCACCAAGGTGAATTTCAAATGCCTTTGCAATTATGCTTGTTTCACCTTACAAGTATACAGTCTTTAAAATTTGTATAGGGAAAATTGATTCTTCCCTCAATGGAGTCATGAAATGTGTAAACTTAAGTTAGGATTTGGTTTCTACTCATTAAAAAGTGTTGAAGCATAGACTTCAAATTTCCCTAGAAGAATGACTCAATTCTCCCCATTAATGGTGCCAAAATGTTACCACACAATCTAGTACTAAGTGTAAATCCTTCACAAGGCACTAATACTAGTGGAACATGGAAGACATCACCACTGTTACCTAGGAAACAACTTCCCTATCTTTAGTGAAGGAATAGTATCCAACACAAGAGAGGCTTCCCTAGTATCCTCCATGAATCCCTAGGCAAGACACAATCAAGTCTAGGGCTCCTTGGGATGACTACCACACTACCACCAAGATAAGGATAAGAAAACTAATGGAGAGGTTTTGGGAAAAGACAATTTCTAGATTCAAAGTATTGAGGATTCAAGCCCAGTAAAGAGGCTCTCCAAGTAAAGTACAAGTTTAGTAGGGTCCCAAAACACTAGAGATAAAGAAAAAGTCTAAGGGTATAGTAAGGTTTGTAAGAAATGTATGAAATCAAAATAGTGAAGTAAATTATCATAGAAGTAAAGAAATGATAGCAACAATAAAATAATGTTCTCTAATAGTATAGAAATTATCCGAGTAGTGAAATATGTAATTTTCAACATTAGGAAAATTATGACAACACTGAAATAGTCAATTTTCAGCAGTAAAATGAATCATTACAATAGCAGAAATGATAACCTTTGTTCATGAAATGATCTAGTAAATAGAGGGATGAATACTAGATTAATTTAGGGTTTTACTTGCCAACAAAATCAAAAAATTAAATAGTAAAAATCATCTCTAAACCCTAGATGGCTGTCATAACAATTGATAAAATTAAATTAGGATTTCCATAATGTAGTTTAGGTCAATAGTATGTGTAAACACCGTAGACATTTTATTTTTCATGGCTGGAAATAATTTTTGGCAACAAATAAACCCTAATCCTAACCTAAAGTAGTAAAAATAAGTAGTAATGATTGACTATTATGGAGAAAAAGACTAGTGCTTACTATTTTGGGCATATGGGGTTAAACAAATATTCTTCTTTGGGAGAGTGAAGTGGATTATTTAAAGGTGAGATTTAGAGGTTATCCACTACTAACCCTAGGAAGTCCTCCTAAAATATTAAGGGATGATACAAGGGAAGATTCCTCCACAAGGAAACCTTCCAAGAATTTTGATAATAGAGTTTGTTCAAGAATGATCCAAGAGAATGAAGAACCACCGCTAGAGAAACAACATTAATCTAAAAATGCATTCATAAACATAACCATAAGATGAAAATATAACACTTACTCAAAACATATTTCATTCATCAAAGCCCTAATTTCCATGTCATCCAATTAGTAATAGAAGATCCACAAACATATCTCCCAAAAATGTCGCCCTAGTTAACCATCCAGAGCATTCTTCATGAAAGAGAACAAACATAAGTAGACACGAGTGATAAATCTCCACAAGTAGCAATTATTTGAAGGTGAGAAGTGCTTCTCTTATTTATATGAGAGATCTAGCACCATTCTCACACAATACAAGCCCTAAAACATAAAATAATGCCTTTATCTCTCGTAAACTCTAGAGATAATGACTCAATACATAAATAATCCACGATACATGAATGGATAGTCTCTAAGACCCCCAACAATGCCTCAAAGATGAAGTAAACTAGCTCAACAACCAAATTGTCCCATACATAAGTGCTCCAAGACTCACACGTGTGGCCTTAATGAGGGGACGACTCACTCAAAAGTGGGAGAAATGTGCTCAAAGGGTGCAATTTTTCATCTCCAAGAGGTTCCTCACGCTCCAAGAGGTGTGACATCTCATCCAAAAGTGCAATGTCATCATCAAGAACCCCCAAATGTCACATTAAGGTGCCCCATCTCCAAAAGGTGCAACCTGCCATCATCAAAGTGAAACATCCCATCATAAAAGGGTGCTCTCATCCATGAAAAGGTGCCACATAATTTCTCCAAATGCAACGTCCTCAAGAAAGAGTCCATTGTCCTCCATGGAAGGTGAAGTGACCCATCAAGTGTTATGACCCTAGGGGGGCATATAGATGGCTAAATTCAGGATGATTCCAGAACCTTATCTTACACAAGCTATATCTATGAAATTATAAGGCCTCAAGAGTTGAAATTTGAACCCAACGTACCTTGATTCGTCTACTAAATATCCTCCAAGGGGTTTCCTCTGAAAAGTTAGAAAAAAACAGTTATACCTAAAATTCCACCCCCGCTAGGGTCATAACATCAAGCCATCATCATCATGCAAGGAATGTCCCCTCATCAATGAGCTCCAGGTCATGTTCATGTGTGCTATGGATTCTTGTGAATGGAGCCATGTGATCGAGACCCAAAACATCCTCCATGGAGTGATAAACAACCTCTCTCAAGTGGCGGGGATGGCCTCAATACAAGTGGGGTAGTAACCCCTCAACATCCTCCAAAGGATCCAAGTGTCAACCAAGTATATGCAATCATCATCTGAGGAGGGGTTGTCCAAGATGCATCATGAGGACCAGAGGCAAGGCACGCAATCCAAACACAACATACAAAGTGGGTTATGTTAATACAAAAGCCATTATATTCATCTCAAAAAATATCCTCTTCAAACTTCACACTAGCTTACAAAATTATACAATTTGCCAAGTGTAGGTGGGAGGGTCATTATTACCCTCTATTAGGTTTGTTAGTACCAAGACCAAGAAGTATGTCCCAGGAACCCATTAAGGAGTATGCGTAATGATAGTGGTATGGATTGAGGCTTACTTCATAGGGTGGATGCCATTGACATGGAAGGCCATGTATAATAGTCATCCTCATGAGCGTCTTTATAGAGGGAGCGTTTAGGCTATGAGGTACCCTTTCCTTGACACCGTGTCTTTCCAAACTCTTGGTTTCCTTTTTCTTTATAACTTTAACCTTTTTTGGCTTTTGACATTAAATTTTCTAAGTCCTTTCATAAGATATGCACATTCATTACATAGGACTTGGGGTGATAGCCTCTTAGTGAGGGGGTAGAGCTCATGATTATTTTTTTTCTTTTAATTCTTTGCTTTTCTTGTTTGTTTCTTTCCCCCAAATTTTGAATTGGGCCTTTTTCTCTTTCTATATCATTTTTTATAAGCTGCATCAACCTTGGGATTTCAAGCCCCTTCTTCTCATGGGATTATGAAGCACATAAATTTTTGGGATACATATAACAACAAACTCAAAAGGAAGTTCAATGGATAGGAGACAGATGGAATGTATTATTCATGCTAAGGAATATGAACACGTTACCCCCATTAAGCCCCCCCAGTAGTACAACTTTGGCCAAGAGTGACAACACTTGACTAGAAAATGATAATGACCACCAAAGTGAGACAAGGAAAAAAACATAATTCCAAAGCATCATGATTCATCATCAAAATCAACCCATGATCACCATTTTCAAGTATTAACATTATCACTCAATATGAAATGTTAGAACAATATATTTGAGTATGTAAATGCATCATGTCATATGAGTGAGCTGAGATGAACATGTAATGGAAGGCATATGTAGACAACTGTCTGTAGAGAGTCCAAAATAACATCATCAAATGTGGATCATGGAGAAAAAATTCTCCTCTAATTATCCCTAAAAGGGAGGGATAACAATCAACATATTTTAATCTTCCATAAGCAATTAACTTTATTAAAATGACTCACAATCAATAATTATTATAGAATAATTATAAAATAGAGTATAATACTACTTCATTATAGTTAATTTGAATATCTTTTGCTATTCCCCTTTAAATAAAATAGAGTCTAATGCTACTTCACTATATTTAATTTGAATATTGTTTGCAACTCCCTTTATATTAAAGGGGAATAAAACAAAATATCATTCTAAATCATGATTATTATTATTATTTTATAAATATAAGAAAATTGTCATTTAATAAATTTATTATTATTTAACAAATATAAGGAGAATATCAGATTCTCCCTCTATCTATGGTATTCCCACACATCATTCATCATAAGCTGCATCAGCCGCTGTAAATTTTTTTTAATAGAGGTAAGGGTCACTTTTAAGATAATTGTAATTTTTCCATTGTACTCTGTTCCGTTAGCCAATTCTGCCATGGAAAAAGTCAACTAAATTTAACTGCTTTTACAAAAAATTGTGTTGTTGAAGCACTTCTCAATTTATTTAAGTTAATTTATCAACTAGTATGAAGTACTATAGCCCATATATTTTTAAGGTTCGATAGATTAATTCTATTTTTAAGGTTAGATAGATTAATTCTAATTTTAGTGGAGGTTAATCATTATTATATGATAAACACCTCTCATCATACTTAAGCTAATTTATCAACCATTATGAAATTGCGTGGCTTATATTATATGTTAAAAATAATCAATAGACAATATTTAATTATGAAACCATGCCTAATTCTTTTCTTGACACTTTGCTATTGCGAGGAGCTATATAATGGACAATGAAATTGACAAATAATATACAATGTAAACATTCGACCATTCGACCATGAATTAGGTTTAAGAATATAACAACAAAGCAACAACAAAAGTTGACCCTTGCCAACAAGCATATCTTATGATTTTGGAGAAAAAACAAAGTGAATCTATATAAATATCAACTTCTAATACACCATCAAATTTGAATTGGCACAATCGACGATTAACGAGGTGGGTTATTTTATTACAAATTATTGGAACAGAAAAGAGTCGATGTATAACATATTAGTGAAATATCATTATTATGTAGACAACTGCAATCAGTGAATTAGAGCTCTGAATCTGTTCTTTAGAGACGTGCTTTTTCATGTTCAGTTTATAGCATGGTTGCAATCGTTTTCTATCTAATATCTGGAGGCGGTAATGGAAGTCTTCACTTTTTTGTAAGCTAATGTTCATCTTTAAGTATAAGAGTAAGTATAAGAGGCCCCAAACTATCTAACAACTGTAATCGATGGCGTATCATAAGAGCCCCATTAAATGGAATTGTCATGGATGTTAGCCTAAAGGCGTCATAATGCAAATTGTTACACACATTTGATTAGTTTGAAGATAGTTTAGCTAATGTTACCGCTAATACCTTAACTCCATTGGAAATATCATCAATTGATGCATATTCATCTGGCCTATGACTGTAGCCTACAACCAATAAAAGAAAAAAGTCAAGCACAATAGTGATATATAAAACATAATCTTAATTTTTGGAGAACAACCTATGGGTGTTTCTGCTCCATATTTGAAACACAATAGTGTCCTGACTATTCTTGTTACGATGGATTAGAAGCATTAGATTTTGTCAAACTAGGAAAGTATTTCCCGTTTCAATATCAACCAATCAAATAAAAATGCTACAAACATGCTAATATTTAAATAATTGGAGCAACACCCAACAATGACCATTGATTGCAAGATGGAAAAGGGCAGTTACATGAAATCACTATAAGTCAGATTCTAACCTATTACTCAAACTAAACATGTTCAAATCTGGCTAACAAGAATGATAGCAAATGCACGGCAGTTACATCAAGTCACTATAAATCAGATTCTAACCTATTACTCAAACTAAACATGTTCAAATCTGGCTAACAAGAATGATAGCAAATGCACTATTGGGCAGTTACATCAAATCACTATAAGTCAGATTCTAACCTATTACTCCAACTAAACAAGTTCAAATCTGGCTAACAACAATGATAGCAAACGCACTATTCCAAAAGTTGTGTACATGTTCAAATCCGGCTAACAACAATGATAACAAATGCATTATTCCAAAATTTGTGCACTCGTTTCGTTAAGGTAGGAGACACTTTCTAGAAAAAAGATTAAAGATAACATAGAATGGTAATATTCAATTCAAACAAGGAAAAAATGGAAAAAGGATTTGTTTTGGAAAAGAAGGTGGCTAAATGTTTTAGGATTTTGATTTTTTTTTCTGGTACTAGAATTTGATCAGATAATTTTGGTTGAAATTGCAATTTTGGATTAATGAAATTATTTTTTAAAATACTAATGTGGGCTCAACACCTTAGAAGACCCCATTGCTACTCGATTGTGCAATATTAATATTTGATATATGCAATTTCATCAATTTAAATTATTTTTGCTGGATTTCAAATAAAAAAAATACAATTCTCTTTCCTTGTTGAAAAAAATCATTTTAACCTTTTGAAAATAAAAACCATTATAAAATTATAATAAATATTAATAATAATAACACTAATAATAATATAAGTTTGTTAAAAAGGTAGCTACCTAATTCTCCCACGTGTTTATGAAAGAAAGAAAGAAAATGATTTTAATGTCCACGAGGCTAACAATAGCCTATGGGACAGACCACCTCACACACTAATTTCTGCAGTTCATCCCTTTTCCTGTTCAACTTGATGATGAGCTCCCCCAATTTCTTCATTGTCCCCTCGCTGAATAAGTTATTCCAAGAGCTAGCTGTCAAGATACTTATATAGTTGTCCCTACTGTCTTTGAAGGCTTCACACTCTAAAATGAAATGTTTTTCTGTTTCCACTTTTCTGGAGGTGCATAACACACACAACCTTTCTTCCCAAGCTTCTTTTGGTTTTTTCCAATGCCCAGTTTCACAACGGAGTTGATGGGAATTGGTTCTTAATTGGGCAATAAGCATTTTGGCTCTCCAAGATATATTGACCCCTATTTATGCTTTTTGATGATGATTGTATGTGGGGTAAACTCTTCAATATAATCCTCTTTCTTTCTCCCGAGCCCTTTATCCCAAGTTCGCTTGTGGAACCTATCAATAATAAACGCCTTTATCTCTAACTATTCGTAGGGCACTTGTTCAAGTGGATATCCCATTTACTAAGCCATTTAATATTTTGTCGCATCAACGTCTTCTTTCTTTTGCACAATATGTCATTGAAGACGACCTTAGGCCATTGTCTGTCTTCCATTTGCTCAATTTTTTTTAGATATCTTATGAGACGCACCATAGCAATTGCTTCAATAGGAGCA
>WSFP011431915.1:0-21533 GCA_009831015.1 Picea engelmannii | reverse complement strand
ATCGTTAACTAAATAATAAGTATTAATAAAGTTTGATAAGTAGGTCATTGGATCAAGTCCATGATCGTTAATTGTATGGATATTAAACATTACTCAATATCATAAGATTTTCAAAAAACTATGTAGATATTAAACCCCTCTATTAAGGTTGCATTTATGCAAGGATTTCCAGAATCTGTATTCCATCTAAAGGTTGCAAAAAATGCAAGGATTTCCAGAATTTGTATTCCATCTATAACATATAAACACACATATTTATATTTTGAAGTTCTTTAGTCTCTTCGTTGATCCAAAGCTAATAAACCTAATTGTTAATAAGTTGAGGATTAAAACATCCGAACATGAGATTTATATTCATTATGAATAATCACATAAATGTTCATCATGATCATGGCCATCAAACTTATAGAAAAGTTAGTATATAACAACAACTTTTTGAAAATAAATTGTGTAGGTTTAAGAAATTCAGATTTTTTTGAGTGGAGACCATCTATCATCAGGATTAAATAAAGTTGTAATTCACAGCTTTATTTGTTCTTAATGATTGATGATGGGTAAAATGTCTACTTGTTTCATAAATTTCTAGAATGTTTAACACATTATGATTAACTGTAAAATCTTGAAGATGAATCTAATTGTAGTTTAAATACACCAAATTAATGGCTATCAAATAATACTATAATGTAGATGTTTTCCAAATGTGAAATGATGTCATAATTATTTTTTTCAATGATTTGACAAATCTGAGAAAGGTTAATGTGACACAGAGGAATCACAAGAATTGAACTGGAGAATTGACGAGAACTAAACCCACATTGACCAAATGCTGTATGGCCCGTGAATATCACAGAATTGTCACATTGACAGAATGCTGTATGGCACGTGAATAAGACAGAAGTGCTGCATAATCACGATAATTGAAGACGTATCACTGAGAGATGAGATGAATACAAAGACAAGAAAATATGAAATTTTCAAAAATGTAGTTAGGGTTGCCTACACTGAAGGAATAGACATCAGTGCAGATCAATAGACATGAGATCCATATGGGTAGCTACTCAGTTGGCCAGAGCCATAGAAAACAATGAATAATCAATCATAAGGGCCAGAGGGGTTAAGTTGTTTGAGCAGGCCAACGTAAGTGAGATAGAGCACCCGGTCTTTGGCACCCGTCCTGTGTTTCTTGGTGTGCTTGCAGAAGTACTTGAGCTGGTCGAGTGTGCAGAGCCCCAGGGTCTGAGTGAGCAGGAGAAACAACCAGTTGATTCTCCGCTTCTTTTCATCTATAATGGGCTTCACGCAGTCCGCCTGGTGGCACAGGTTGCAATCAAGAAGACGCGGAACCATCCAAAGCTTGGGCGCCCGGTCATGCATGGTGTCCTTGCTTCCCAAGAAATAGGAGCTCAGCGGGAGGAAACTCGACTGCAAATCGACTTCCCTCGTCTCCTTCCCGTCGCAGCGCTTGCACACAACCTCGCCGCGTATGCTCATCATGCCGTGGCTCAGCAGATAATCCAACGACCGCACGACGGCTCTGCGGTCGGTCGCCCAAGTGTACGCCGGGACAATCCGGTCATCCTTGGGCCGAGTGTGTCCTGCCCGGTCGGCTCCACCGCCTCGTCTGCCTCTTCTTGGCGCCGACGAGCGGTCGACTGACCCACCGATCTCGTTATTATTACTGCTAGCGGGAGAAATGAGGTGAAAATTACTGCAACCTTCTTCAACAAATCCTCTATGATCAGGTGGTGGAGAAGATACAGCAATCGACTTGTTAAACAGTGACGAGTTACACTGCCCTGGCGGCGAGAGGGTTAACCTCAAATAATCAGACTCGTCCGAATTGTTCATCGTTTCAACTAAACAAAACAAAAAAAAAACCTAAATTTCACAGCGAAACTGGGACTTTGAATAACACAGAAAATAGCCCTTCTCACTGGTATTATTCCCTGTACAGCACGCAGACAAACGACATTATTAAAATTCAAAAGCTGTCACAGCTGTTCATGACCTTGATCTTCTAAGAGTAAAGTATGCATTCATCGTTCGTTACATATAATGGAAATCTCGATAAAAGTGGGCTGGTCGTGTCTAGTAGCGGGCAATAAATGAATAACAGATCGGGGTGGGATCCGATTCGGGGTGGGATCCGATTTAAGAAATCTCTAGACTCACGGAAACCGGGCCAGCTCTACTGGGGCCATCTCCAGCACGCCATGCGGTAATTAGCACAAGGAGGACGAAAGTAGTTGGTGATTAGCGAAATCGCTAGAATAGAGATTGAGGATGCCAAGTGCCATAATCCCGTTGTATTATAGTCTAAGTCGAACACTCCCTCTCCACCAACGCTAGCTTTTAGTTATTAACCCATCATGCTTCTCTGTGTCCACTAATGGGCGTTATTACCATTTATTGTTTCGCTACCAAGCTTTCCCTCTGGCACACCCCCAAGGTTATTTTGCTTCTGTAAATAATTACGGCAGCGGTTATAAGCCAACCATCCATTAGAGGGTACGGCTATGATATCCAATTACAAGCGGTTTCGATCCTATGATATCCAATTACAAGCGGTTTCGATCAAAGTAAATAGAAATAGGGTTTTGTAGCGGGTATTCTTTCTTATATTAAAAAATTATTAATGATATTTTAGAATAATAAGAACGTGTTTCTCTTGGAGAAATCATAGATTCAAATTAAGAGAGGTAGGAAATTACAGGTTCAAATCCAAAGGGGTAGAGTATGTATACCTTTATAGATTTTAACAGTCAAATTGGAGAGGAAGTCTCATATACTAATTTGGTGTTTGGTTTGGACGTGACTTAAGATGATTATTATTATTATAGACCTAATGGTTAACAACATGTGTTTCCTCCTTGGAAGTCAATGGTTCAAATCCAAAGAGAGTAGAGTATGTATACCTTCGTAGACGTCAAACAAACAAGAAAATCTCAAACACAACACACAAGTAGGTGGAGATTTCATCATAATGAAGTGTGGCTTAACACCACACACTCCATCACCAACCAAACTACCCTCCAAGAATTATTTAAAATAATTTATATACTTTTAATAATTTAATTTTTTAAATAAATAAAATATATCAAAATAAATTATAATAACAATTAATATGAAAATTAATTTAATTTTTATCATTTTTACTGTAAATATATTAATAATTATTATAATAAATTAATAATAATACACCTCGTCACACTATAAAACACATCAAAATAATTTGTTTTGACAATATATTATACCTAACATGTGTATATTTTGGAATTGTTTTCAAATATAATATATTAACGGTAATTAAAATCAAAATGGCATTTAACCATTTTTATAAAACATGATGAAAACAATTCAAAATTATATTTTGCACGTGTCAAACACAATTTATTAACAATACTTTGAACCTGTCAAAACAATTCATTAATAATATTTCTCACTTGGAAAACATATCAAAACAATTATTTCACATTAATTAACATATAATTATAATTAAATTTAAACATTTTTAAGAAACGTGTCAAAATAAAAATATTTTAGACATGTCAAACAAATAAAAAAAGCTTATTAAAAAAAATTTCACTTGTCAAATTTGGAAAAACAATTAATTTATAATAATAATGGTTATATAAAAATACTTTTCAAAACAATTAATTTATAATAATAATGGTTATATAAAAATACTTTTCATTAGTGTAAGAAATATTTTAAAAATAATTTATTAAAAATACTTTAAGACAGGTCAAACAAATCAAAAAGATTTTTATTAGTCAAATTTGGCAAAATAATTAATTTATAATAATAATTGTTATATAAATAAAAAGATTTTGACTGGTCAAATTTGACAAAACAATTAATTTATAATAATAATTGTTATATAAAAATACTCTTATAAATGTAAGAAATATTTAAAAAAAAAAAAAATCAAAATATTTTTTATATGTAAAACAAATAAAAAGATTATTAAAAAGATTTTGACTATCAAATTTGGCAAAACAATTAATTTATAATAATAGTTATTGTATAAAAATGCTTTTTACAAGTGTAAGAAATATTTAAAAGAAAAATTGATAAGTGTAAAAGGAAAAAAAAAAATTGTTAAAATAAAAACAGATTTTCATGAGTTTTATAGTGAAATTGTTTATTATTTTTGTGACTCATAGATTAAAAATAAAAAATAGTTTTTCTTAAAATGTCTAGCATATATCTAAATTAGGTTTCAATTTCAAAATATTTGTCACACCACATCTTCTTAACCTTTTAACTCAACAAAATTATGGTGATCTTGGAACACTTCTCTTAAAACTTTTCAACTCATAAATAAAAATATAAAGAATTCCAAGTAATCACTTACCCTTTTAAAGTATGATAAGCTAATTCAATATTAATGGTAGTTAATCATCATCATTAAAAATGATATTCAAAATAAACCCCACAATCTTTAAAACACAAATACATATTTTTAAATATTAAATTATTATACAAATAACCAAATACATTAAAATAATATTTAATATAACAAATTATTATAAGAATAACATTTCTTGTTCCATTTAATTTATTATAATCATACATAAATAAAAATAAAATTATTATAACCATGATATAACTTGTAAAATAAAAAGTATTGATTTAAACGATGTAGTTTCAATTGATTTTTGGATTTATTTATTTTAATTTAACTAGTTTAAATTTATCTTAAATCTTAAGGTACAATATTTTCTTAAGGTACAATATTTTATTATCATTTAATATGAAGAATTAATATTTTAGATGTTGCCATATTATTAAGCATCCTCTTTCTTTTAGATATAGACCTTTCTCTTTCTTCAAGCTCTCTTCTTCTCCTTCTCAGTTTTTTCTATTGAACTTAGTGGTTCTACACTTCTCCTCTAACTTATTTTCCTCTCTTTGCTTTTTATCAAACTCAACAACTTTCTCCTACAATTTTACATTGTTAATAATTTTTTACCTATCTTATCCTTTCACTTTAATTCTTGCAAACCTTTTATTTTATTTTATTTTATTATCTTAAATCTATCTAATATCCTTCCCTAATCTAATTATCATTCTATATATTCCCTCATTATTATTATCTCTCCACTAATTTAATTACACTTTAATTTATACAAGATGGTTATATTATTTTATTTTCTTAATCCTTGTAATATCTTCTCACTCTATAATATCCTTCCCTAATATAATTATCATTCTATCTATTCCCTCATTATTATCATTTTTCCACTAATTTGATTTCACTTTAATTTATACAAGGCGATTATATTATATTATTTTATTTTATTTCCTTAATCCTTATAATGTCTTCCCAATTTTTCCCCTTTACATTTTATGTACTTAACTCAATGACCACCTATTTCAATTTATTAATATTTTTCATCTCCCAATATCAACAACTATTTCTCATTAATTAATTTGTATTTTCTCTTTCCTTGAATAGTCACTTCCTCTCTTAATTTTATTTTTCCCAATTCCCCCCCCTCCCTTGCATTTGTTTAACTCAACTAATGTACTTAACTCAACCACTATATCTAATTTGTATTTCATCATTTTTACTATTATTTTTCCACTAATTTGGCCATCTATTTCAATTTATTAATATTTTTCATCTCCCAATATCAACTACTACTCTCCTAATTTAATTCAGCCCACTTTATTTTTATTATTGTTAATTTTTTTAATTGGGCCAACTTTAATTTTGTTAATGTAACATAACAACATCTCCCTTGAGTTCTAAATCACCTAGCTATCATTTATTTCTATCTAACTCTTTGGCCATTTATATAAAATATATTAACAATTTATTTAGAATAAATATTATTTAATAATTATTTTAAAATAATTTATATATTTTTAATTATTTAATTTTTAAAATAAGTGAAATATGTGGAAATAATTTATTACCAACATAGATCCATAACATCTGTGAGGATGAAATTTCTAGAGATACAAACTTTTAACGGTTTCTCAAGTTTTGCATTCTAAAAAAGGTTTTCACCACCAGAGATGTGATCCCTCTCATAAATGCGGGATTAAGATGGATTTATGTTGGGTTAATGCATTAATATTAAAGTATTAAATATTAATATAATTTATAATATACTAAGACCTCCTTAACCACTATCTACTATATTAGTTTGGTCATATGTTAATTGAAGTTAGGACAAATCCAAACAAAATAAATTCAAACCAATATGTATTTTTAATATATTAAAATATTTTATAATATATTAATATATATTAAAATATTTGTATTAAAAAAGTAATTATATACCAAACTAAATAATTATTACAAACTCCATATATTATGAATATATATACACACACGATAATTGTTATTATTTTAATGTGTTATTATTTTAATCAGCTAGTTCATGTGTGAACCAAAACATATTCATATGGTTGTTGCCAAACATATTTTCAGATATGTTTGGGGGACTATAACCTATGGGATTATATACACCTCCAGTGGAGGTGTAATGCTTCATGGATATACAGATTTAGATTGGATGGGAAGTATAGTGGACCGGAAGAGCACTTCCAGATATTATTTGTTCAATGCTGAGTTGGAACCCACAATAATCCACTGTGATAACTAGAGCTCTATGTGATTCCTCTGTTTTTCATGACAGAACGAAATACATTGAGATGATATATCACTATGTTTAGGACATAGTGCAGAAGAACATTCTCAATATTCAGTATGTTCTGACGACTAAACAAACCACATATATTTTGATCAAGCCTCTGTCATTGCCAAAGTATGTGTACTTTTCAGACAAGCTTGGTGTTGATGATAATGCCTCTCTTGCTGAGAGGGACTATTGAAATTATTGTGGTTGCAAGAGCCATTCTCCATAGGAGAGCTAAGACCCTAACTGAGATCTTTGCCCCCAGTGCACTCCTAGAGTTTTTTGGTTTAGGACCAAGCAGTTAGAACCATGGAAAAAGACCCTAGTGAGGGCCCCCAGTATATTGTTGGGTTTTTTGGTCAAGGACCAAGAAGTAAGTTCCTAGATGTGTTCTAGGTCCCCTGGATGTGTTCCAAGGAAACCTTGATCGGTGCTTGGATTGATCCTTGGATGTGTTCCTTGGTGGTTGATGATATAAGTCCCTAGATGTGTTCTAGGGCCCCTGGATGTGTTCCAGAGAATCCTTGCTTGGTTCTTGGATTGATCCTTGGATGTGTTCCTTAGTGGTTGATGATGTAAGTCCCTAGATGTGTTCTAGGGTCATTGGATGTGTTCCAGGGAATCCTTGCTTAAACGCTTTGGTTGATCCTTGGTCTTGTACCTTGGTGGATGAAAAACCCTATATGTGTTTTAGGGCCCCCATATGTGTTTAGGGGTACCCTGGTCTTGGACTAGGTAGTTCTTGGTTGTGTACCAAGATGTGATGATGCGTGATCTTCTTCCTCTCTCCCGGGATGGTCTATGAGACCTAGGAGTAGCCACGAAGATGGACATGACCACATCATGGATGTTTCCTCCTATGCAGTGATGATAAAAGTTTATAAGCCATCATAAGACTTATGTGGACATGTTTTCCATTGAAGAGGAACCTCTTGACCTTGTCTTGTAGTCCCCCCTTTCTTGTTTTTGTTTCCCTCCTTGTTTAATGTAGTGTTGGGGTTTTATAAGTCACTTTGACTTAATTGAATTTTAATTAATATTTTTATTAATTAAAATATTAATTAATTATTAATTATCTTTTTTTTTTATTAGGGTTTGACTTAATCCTAAAGATAGGGTTAAAATAGAAAACCCTAACCTACCCACCTAAGATATAAATCAAAGCCTACCCCTCTCTCATTTACACATTCTCCTATCTCTTCCTAGTTTGAACTTGTTGCAGCTACCTCAAATTGTTTTATTATTTGTGGTACAGCTTTCCTTGTGGATTTTCTTTTTCAGTTTTGAGGTATTGGTTGGACAATTTTTCAGTTTAGTCTTAGCTTGTTGGTTGGGAGATACTACAGATCTTCTCCTTGGTGTGTCATGGAATTTTTCTTAGCTAATGTGGGAATTCTCTTGACAGTCGTGAACCTTCCTTTGATTACCAAGGACCTCTCCTTGGTTGAGTGTTGGAGCCGCATACCCTTCCTTGACTGTATGTGTATGTCATGGACCTTTTGTGTGTGTTGTAGCATCTTCATTTGTTGCTATTGTGTGTTGTGAGGGTATGGTGGCCTCCCATCTCCTTGCTTCCACTATGTATAAGGTGTCATTGCCTTCCAGGCAGCCTTTGTATCCTCCTCCTTTTGTTGGTGCATTCCCTCTTGAAGAGATTCTCTTTGTTGTCCATTTTGTTGGTGCATTCCCTCTTGAAGGGTTTCTCTTTGTTGTCCTATTTTTTTGGTACCTTCTTTGGATTTAATGGTTTTGTTTCTGTAGTGTACTATAACTCAGTTTTAGACAGTTTGTTGTGGGTGTTTGCATCAGCTCTGTATGTGGTCCTCCTTGGCAAAACAATATACCTAATATCATGATAGATGATCATAACCCTTGAGTTTGATCCATGACTTTAAGATAATTTCTGAGCATATTAAAGGGGACAACATCTACATGTGGCAGGTACATCCTTCATTGGCTAGAGGTAAGTTAATATTTGTTTTGTTTGAAATATGCATTCAAAAAAATTATTTTCTTATGCTCATATCTAACTTTGTATATGTAATCTGATTCAATTAAATGTTTTAAGTGTTGATCTATATTTGTATTAGTGCATAGATTTGAAAAGATATTATCGTTTTCTATTTTTCCCTAAAAACTAACAAGATCAGCAAAATCATCAGGAAGGAGAAGAACAAAAAGAACATATACAAAAGGAAACAGAGGAAGATGAGGAATAAGAGGAAGGATAAATAAGAAAAGAAGAAGTAGAATCGGAAACACAACAACACTCTCAAAACTTGATCATAACTAGAGGCATAGCTAAACCCTAAGAAAAAGAAAATGATTCAAATAAATAAATAAATAAGGAAGAAAGTCAAATAAGGAATCTAGGGAGGAGAATGCCTCCAAAGAAAAATCCATGGGGAAGAAACACTCTATTAAAGTCTCCTTAATCAATATGGGGAAAAAGAATAACGGAAAAAAATAAGAACAACAGGTTGGCCCCCCTACAAGGAGAAAACCATATTCAACTCATAAACCATGTTAAAAATCATATCATGGAATTGTAGGGGCCTCGACAGTAAACACAAAGTCGAGGCTTTTCGATATCTAATCAAAAAAGAAAAACCAACAATCTTATTAATTCAAGAAATCAAACTAGAGGAAACAAATGCAATATCAGCAAGAAAGAAATCCTTCCCATATGCAGATGGAATGGTGATCATCTCAAGAGACTCTTCTGGTGGAATCCTCACTCTCTGGGACCCTACACTTCTCTCACTTGAATCACATCATCAGACTAAACATTGGATTCTCACAACCCTGAAGAGAAATCAAAGAAAGAAAAAATATTCAATCATCAACGTCTACATGCCAGTCGGAAAATCAGACAAAGAAACATGTTGGTCCTCTATTTCTCTTATTAAAAACCAGATAGAGGTCCAATCATGCATAATAGTCAGAGAATTCAATAGTACTCTAAATAATTATGAAAAATGAGGAGGGTCCATAGTCAGGGATGTAGTGCGAGAAAAAATGGAGGATCTCATTTCAAAGTGAGATCTAATGGATGTAAAACCAATAAAAGGGAAGTATACCTGGAGCAACAAAAGATTGGGCATCAATTTCATTCCCGCCAGGCTCGACAACTTCTTGATCCACATCAATTTCTTCCTCCTCCCCCTCACCATTTCCTCCCAAATTATCTCTTCAGCTGGTTCGGATCACGGACCCATTTCCCTATCCCTGAACCCCCCCTAAACCTTGGCCCTATTCCCTTTTGTTTCAACCCTCTTTGGCTTAATCACCATGAAGCTTGTTCTTTGGTCAAGCATATTTGGACCACTTCCATTTCGAGCTCCCCCAATTACATTTGGGAAAGAAATTTGAGAGTGGTTAAAGTGGCCTTAAAGGCCTGGGCCAAATATTCTTTTGTTTCCCCTTCCCAAGAAAGGGAAGAAAATCTTAAGGTGTTGGCTCAAATTTAACACGAAATTGAAGACGAAGACATCAACGATGAACTCTTAACCAAAGAAAAAGAAGCAAACCAGGAAGTCCACAGAGCTTTCAAAAAAGAAGAACAATGGAGATTAAAATCACACAGCTTATGGCTTCAAGTAGGTGACCAAAACACCTCCTTCTTGTTGATGTTTGGACAACATCGAAAGACATTCTCTTAGAATAATAATTAATAATATGATTATTGATTATTAAATATCGTATATAATAAAACAAATGATAATAATAAATAGTTATTGATTATTCAAGGGACGCATCCTTTCATGGATGGTCACCATATGTTCCCTATATATGGAACACTCATCATTGCAATAATATATCGATCATATCGCATATGAAGAAAAACAACATGGTAACGTGATGCAAATGTCCAGCCTTATTAAGAGGGAGGTGTGGTGTTTTCTCTCCTCTAGCCGACTAACCCCTCTGGACAAGGGTTTCCCTAATTAGTCATGTGAGGTGACTGAGAGAGTAATTCTTAGTTGGGTACAAGTATTTCCTAAGCCATGTGAGGTGGCTAGGTGTGAATAAGACTTGAAGCTTACCCTTGCCTATGCCATGTGAGGTGGCTAGGTGTGAATGAGGCTATGGTCGCAGTCTTTCCTATGCCATGTGAGGTGGCTAGGTGTGAATAAGACTATTGGGAGAGGAGAAACATCACAACATGGTCATGGAGACTATGGAAGTGGTTGTGTACCACTGGACAACATGCTAGCAGCTATGTGATACTAGTGGATTGCTACGTAGTCATGAGACTATGGCAGTGGTTGTGTACCACTAGACAATAGTTGTGTACTACTATGACATGGAAATAGTTGTGTACTATTGGAAGACATTGCAGTAGTTGTGTGCTACTGGTTGATTTCAGCATAGTCATAAAGAATGTGGCGGATGATTTTAGCTACTGATGGCATGGTAGTAGCAGTATGCTACTAGTTGATTGTAGAGTAATCATTGGATTACTAAATGAAGGAACCAAGACATTGGTTTCACGAGGAAACCTCAATATGTCTTGGGGGACATTGGTTCCATGAGGGAACCTCGATGTGTCCTATAGACGTTTAAGGTAAGGATCAAGAGGGAGTACATCGTTCCTCACAACCCTCAACAGAATGGGGTCACAGAGAGAAAGAACAGATCTATTGTTGAGATAGTCAAGGTGATGATTCATTATCAACATTTACCTATGTTTTTGTGGGCAGAGGAATCCATAATTGTAGTGTATGTTCAGAACAGAAGTCCTTGAGGAACATGACTCCTGAGGAGTACTTCACTAGAGTGAAGCCTAAGGTTGGACACTTCAAGATATTTGGGTGTTCAATATGCATTCATGTACCCAAGGATAAAATGACCAAGCTATACCCTTCAGGTAGAAAGGGTACATTTGTGGGGTACAATGAGTCTTCGAAGGAATAACGGATCTACATCCCTGGTCAGAGACAGATTGAGTGAGAGACAGAAAGAGATGGTACCTTCCGAGAGAGAAATATACCTTAGAGATATTCTTGATATGTCGTAGCTATGAGCCACATCACTGATTCTAAACCCCCCTGTTATGAGGAGGAAACTAGTCATCCAATATGGAGAGATGCCATGATGGAGGTGTATTAGTCCATCATGAAGACTAATGTGTGGGATATTGTTCTGAGACCTGAGGGGAAGTTTGCAGTGACTTCCAAATGGATCTACAATATCAAACACATAGTTGATAGGAGCATCAAGAGGCACAAAATGATATTTGTTGCTAGAGGATTCTCTTAGGTGGAGGGAATAGATTATGAGGAGACATTTGATACTATTTCTCGATACAACCTTTGTAACATCCATGGGTTGGAGAGTACATCAGATGGATGTAAATACAACCTTTCTTGATGGAGAGATTGAGAAATAAGTGTACATCGAGCATCCATATGGTTTTGTGATACATGAGAAGAAGTCTCATGTGTGTAGGTTGAAGAAGGCCTTGTATGGACTCAAGCAACCACCTTGAGCTTGGTATGCGAGGATTGATGGAAACCTAATGATTTTTGGGCTTCAACAAAAGTGTTTTCAATCCTAGCCTGTACTACAATACTGTTAATGGTGAGTCCCTGATTTTGGTCCTTTACCTTGATGATTTATTCCTCACTGATACAAAGAGCCTTATTTTTGAATGCAAGTATGCATTGGCCTCTAAGTTTGAGATGAAGGACCTTGGTATGATGCACTACTTCTTGGCACTAGAGGTGTGGTAGAGAACTGATGAGATCTTCCTGATTCAATGGAAGTACGCAGTTGAGATATTGAAGAATTTTGGGATGTTGAACTTGAAGCCCATGGCTACACCAATGGTGACGAATATGAAGAAACTAAGTGTGTCTTCTTCCAATTCTAGCAAAATTGATCTGACTCTGTATAGATAGTTGATTAGATAATTCATGTATTTGGTTAACACCAGACCAAATATTTTCTATGCAATGAGTGCACTTAGCCAAGTTATGATTCATCTGAGATAGACACACTGGATTGCTGCAAAGAATGTGTTGAGATACCTACGAGGCATAGTTGGAAATGGTTTGAGATATACTTATAGTATTGATATAATATGGCAGGAATATATTGACTCTGATTCGGTAGGGAGCACAGTGGATAGAAAGAGCAACTTCGGGTGTTGCTTCACTTTGGGATCTTCCATGGTTTCTTGGTGTAGCATGAAATAGACTTATGTGGATTTGAACACAATAAAAACAATGTACATTGCATTAAGTATTCCAATCTATGAAGTAGTGTGGCTTCGCAAGATCCTTGCATATTTATCCAAACATGTGCTAGATTCCAACATTATTTATTATGGTAACCAAAGTTGTGTGAAGATCTCAAATAATCCATTTTTTCATGACAAATCGAACCACATTGAGATCAAGTACCATTACATCCGAGACATGGTGCAAAGAAAGGAAGTATTGGTGTTGCACCTTCCTACAGATGAGCAGGTTGTTGATATTCTTACCAAACCAGGACGAAGTTCAAGTACTTCCATGACAAACTTGGCATGGTAGAGAATGCCTCCCTCACTGAGAGGGAGTGTTGATGTTTGCAGCTTCCTGAGACATTCTCTATATCGTGTTCCTCTATGAATGAGTTGGTTTTCTCTATAATGACACTTATCCGAGAAGGGATAAGTGGGACACTTATCTGATAAGGGATAAGTGTATTTGGGATTATAGCCCAACGTCCCTTGTGGAGAGCACATGAGGGCATGTCAAGGGAGTTGAACCTTGACATCATACACTATGGGAGTTGACCCTAGTGTTTTTATAGGGTGTATCCTCTAGAAGTCCACATGGGAGTGCCATGCGTGAAAATTTTTCTACAGATCATACTCCTCTGTGAATTAAGTTGAGTTGATCTGTGAGGACACTTAATCGAGAAGGGATAAGTGGGAAACTTATTCAAGAAGGGATAAGTGCATTTGGGCTTATATTCCAATGTCCCATGTGGAGAGCACATGAGGACATGTCAAGGGAGTTGACCCTTGACGTCACACACTATGGGAAGTTGACCGTAAGTGTTCCTAGAGGGAGTAGCCTCTAGAAGTCCACATGGGAGTGCAATGTGTGACAAAAATTTTGCTACTGTGGTGGTTGTGTACCACTGGCAGAGACTATGTGTCTCTGGACAGTAGTTGTGTACTACTATGGAAAAATGCCTCCCTAGCTAAGAGGGAGTGTTGATGTTTCAACATCGGGAAACACTTCTTCTAGATTGGGTTGCAGACCAAGGGAGATAGGATACATTTATCATAAATGTACACTTGTGGTAAATGGGCCCAGACGTAATCCTTCCTTGATCATGACAAGGAATAATATGGACTCGAGGTGCTTGAAGTGTTTTTTTTTTCCACGTGTCAGTTAGCATCAGGCTGACATTCACTCACAAGTGTGTACTTGTGGTGAAAGATCTCGATGTGTTATTTTTCCTAGTCATGGTGATTTGACAAGGAATTATAAAGATTCAATATGCTATATGCTATTACATGTGGACCTAGAGTGAGCTTGATCTAAGAGAGAGTCAATTGGCTCAAAAGGGAGAGCCGCATAACGAGTTTCTCCTCGGTTTAGGTGGGAGAGAGACATCTCCCAAGACTGACAGACAAGTGTCATGAGTCTAGGGTGAAGTTTGCATACTTCAACGGAAAGATTGGATTGATGAAGAATGTGTCCCTCGTTGAGAGGGAGTGTTGATGTTTGGAAAACATCGGAAGACATTCTCTTAGAACAACAATTAATAATATGATTATTGATTATTAAATATCATATATAATAAAGTAAATGATAATAATAAATAGTTATTGATTATTCAAGGGACACATCCTTTCATGGATGGTCACCATGTTAGGATATAATGGATGTGCTCATTTTACCATTGACAATATCTCTATTGTCACCCAACCATAGGCCAAAGGCACCCTCCAAGCACCTTAACCTTGACAGAGAATCAATCCAGAAGCAAACCCTAGGCTAGATAGCCAACCAAAGCGTAGTGCACCAACAAGAGCTGATCAAATAGTCCAAACCCTAGCCAAGAGATATTCCAAGCCAAAACGTAACTGCTAGCTACAGCAGCTACACCGGCAGCTCTCCTCAAACCTGCGCACAAAACTGGGCACTGCAGTGCGCACAAGTTGTTGCTCTGTAATTCTGAGACTGCCTACCAGAATGAGAACTAGCCTCCTATATTTATACTAATTCTGGTTAATTGCCTGGGCCAAATTCTCATTCTAGGTATCTGTCTGTTCAATATATTATTATTTCTTCTAGCCGACTTCTTCTCTTAGAGGCTAATAACCTAATATAAATTATCTTCTTGAGCCGACAAGTCTTCTAGGGTTATTAGACAACTCATTAGGGTTATTGCTTCCCAGAGTATTATATTCTCGTTAGGTTTACACGTGGAGGTAAATACCTCCTGCAACTACCATAATATCAACACTCCCTCCTAGCTAGGGAGGTATTACTGGTAATGGTCTTGAGCACAAAACATACCATTCACCCGGTAGCATCAACATAGTCGTCTAGACTATCTCATGACTAGATCATGGGCATCATCATCACCATCAATGTCATCAGCTGCATCATCTCTCAAAACCATACTCCATCTGAGTAATCAGACACGATGTTGGATAAGTCACTCACACCACAGAGTGATACAAGAGTCGTTCTTTTAATCTGTACATATGTCCTAGAAGTGTAGATGTTCTGAACCATTTTCTGTCTAGGAAATCTCTGTCCTTTAATCATTCATTTGGTTGATAATCATTTACCAAACTGATGATAGTCTTCAAGATAATTGGAACAAAATAGAACACAATTGTGTCTATCCATAGTAGTACATAACTATAATCCAGTGGTACACTACCACACCAAGTAGCAAACAAGTACTTGATTAGTAACGTATAGTCACGAACAGTGGAACATATCCACCACAGTAGTATACATCTACTGTCATACAGTCTTCATAACAATCATCTGATATCAACTTGCACAGAAACAATGTTATGATATAAACTGAATCATCTGGGCCAATATTTCACTCACATATGTGAGATCTGAAAGAATATCTTCCCTCAGAGTAGAACATCAACGATGGGTTATATGCCTTATTCTTCTCAAACAAGGAAGAATGATTGTTCTGATTTCTGAACCTGGACCATTCCTCACCTTGGGCCATTCCTCTGACACTAAACAAAGTGTAACCTAGAGAGAATGAATCTTCCCTAAGGAATGTCTATCCCTAATTGGTGAGCCTGGACCATTCCCCAACCTAGGCCATTCCTCCGGCACTAAACAAAGTGCAACCTAGAGAGAATGAATACACCCTAAGGAATGATTGTCCAGACCATTTCCTCTATTAACCACAAGAGGAAAATATTGTCATGTACCAACCTCCAAAACAGATCATTCATCATGTTAACCACAATGAGAAATCGTTGTCCGGTGAGGCGGGCCAATCTTCTTGAGTAACCCTCAAGAAGAGAGACTTCCCTAGACCACTCCCCATGTTAACCACAATGGGAAGTCGTTGTCTATGGTACATCAGCAATCTGGACCACTTCCCATGTTAACCACAATGGGAAATCGTTGTCCGTCAGAAATATCAATCCACTTTCCGAACAGGAAAGAATCTGCTCATTCTAGACCATTTTTCGAACTGAAAAATGATTGTCCATCAATCAATAATACATCATTGCTCCCTCCCAACCTGGGAGTCATCTCTTCCTTTTTCAATAAGGAAGTCGTCTCCACGAGCTCCATCTTGAGTACGCAAACTCTTTCATATTGGTTAGAAGCTTTACCAAAATGTCTTCTTATCTACTCATATGTGGATATATGTATTGGAGAACCACTTTCTCCTTTCTAGACTTCATCATGGATAATGTAATGCTTGATTTCAAATGTACTTTGGTCTGGAACACTGGTTTTCTCTGAAGGCTTCATGTAGCTCTGATCAATAGAGTATATCATTGTTGGAAAACTAGAACATATCCATGTGGAACTTCTTTTGTCATAATGAGATCTGATCTACTGAGTAATCATCTTGATACAATATCTCTGTTATAGAAAATTTCCACCACGCTTCTGCTGTGCACTGGAGGTTCTCCACCAAGTTGTCTTCTTTTATCTTCATACAAGGGTCTCTTTCTGGTATGCCTCAAAGTCTTGAGTTTTCTCTTCATACGCTCTTTATTCAATTTCTCTGGAGAACATTCTTTGCATTCATTTGATGTAGAACTCCAACTCATGGATGTTGTGGATGATACAATGACTCATGTAGAGATATGTCTAGTTTACTGGAACAAGTAATCATCATAGTCTTGTCCCTCCATCTAGGAGAACCTCTAGTTCTATATCTTGCAATGCTTTCATTCATAATTCTTCTATACACTGTTCTTCATCACGACTTTCAGTTCCTCTGCTTGATTTTTTTTATTGAGTTCATATCAGGCTGACAATATTGTGATTCTTGATACAATGAATGGTTGTTCTAGCTTCTCTTTATTTGTTTGAATATTCATGGTCTTCCTTGTGTTTAGCTCTTGGGTCCATGGAGTAGATTCCATGCCCTAAATATTTCATTTCTTTCTTTCATCACAGGATCACGGATGTGGATGGACAACCAGGGATACTTTAAAGGCTTCTCTTCGAAGAAGACTTCTTCTGAGGTTGAACTGAACACGTACTGTCTTTCATGGCTGCTACCATGGATATATAGTTCATCATCTTCAGTGGATCATAAGATTAGCTCCCTCATAATCCTTGCTTCATGTATGGGTGCATATAATCGGCTCCCTCCATCTAATAGAGTCAACGCGTCCGTCTGCATCCTTATTGTCTTCTACAATATATAATCGGCTCCTTTCATCTAACAGAGTCCACGCTTTCATCTTATTGTCTTCTGCAAAACACCATAAGTCTTTCTTCAATTTTCCTCTTGATTGTTGAATTCTTTCTATCTTTTCTTCTTCTAAGTCTCTTCATAATGGATTCAGCTTATCTTGCAATAGCTTTCACATGATTTTTTTGACGTATTTCATCATGTGTATTATCTAATGATATCCATCCTTATCTTTTTGTTCTTCCATAGGTATAGTTCTTCTTGGAACACATTATCTTCCAAGAGATAGATATACAAGATATGTACAGAGATGATGCAAACAAGATATGTACAATAAATAAGAAGAGTATTGTTACCTTTAGAAGAAGAAGTCTCTTTCGTCCTGCTTAGTCTTCTTTGTAGGTTCCTTTTCTTCGACAATTGATGCTTTGTGTTTCTCCTTCCTTTTATTTAGCTCCTGACAATGATTCTTGTAGTGACCATACTTTCAATAGTTGAAGCATTGTATTTCTAAAATATCTTTCTCTTGATTTGTCTTCTTCTTTGAACCAAACTTCCTTTTGTTCCTGAAGTTCTTGAATATTGTTGTGAAGGCTTGATCATCGTACTTCTTTTGGGGTTTCTCTTTTGCATTGATCCTTGATTCTTCTTGAGCAGAGCAAGTCCAAAGTTCTTCAAATGTCGGATACTCCTTTCTTGTGTTCATGCTTGTGGAAAATGCATCCCACGTCTTGGGAAGACCATTGAGTACTATGTTTACCAACTCCTTCTCTGAGATGATCTCTTCAATAGCTTGTAGTTGATCTCTTAACTGAGAGATTCTCACAAAGTATGATGTTATGTTGTCTTCATCATTCATCTTCATGTCACAGAGCTCATTCTTCAGACTCATTACTTGTCCAATTTTTATGATTGAGAAGAGGTTTGTTAGGGCATCGTACATCTTCTTCGATGAGTCAAGATGGGAGATGTAGGGTATCAAGTGGTCTTTGATAGAGTCAACTATGATACTCATGGAATTGATGTCACTGTCTTTGAACTTCTCCATAGCTGCAACGTTCTATGGTTCCTTCTCTTTTCCTTCTTCAAACTCTAGTTTCACGATCTTTCCTTTCACAATATCCAGCACTTTATTCTTGGCAAGGATGAGGTCAATCCTTTTCTTCCACGCTCTAAATTTAGAAGCTCCATCTAACTTGTTCTCTGACTTCATAGAGTAAGTCATGGCTGCTTTGACTTGGTCAACCCTAGATTTGACGAAAAACTCAAACTTCACGTCTTGGCTTGCTGAGAGTACCAGGAGATGCACTAGGCTAGGGCGCACTGATCTGTCTGGAGATTAGGTCAATCCCTTCACTTAAGGTGCCTCAATGAGAGGATTAGGGTTTCTACAACTGCACCTGCTAGTAACCCTAGTGGCAGTGCTATGGTGACTACTCCTGCTAAAAACCCTAGCGACAGTTCTTCAACGAGCTCAATATCCTTAGGGCTATGTTTCCTTCTAGCGGTTTAGACTAAATGAAGGAGGTGTGGGCCCATAACCTGCTAGAATATAATGGATGTGCTCGTTTTACGATTGGCAATATCTCTATTATCACCCGACCATAGACCAAAGCCACCCTCTGAGCACCTTAACCTTGACAAAGAATCACTCCAGAAGCAAACCCTAGGCTAGATAACCAACCAAAGGGTAGTGCACCTTTCCCCAAGGATAGGGCACCAACCAGAGCTAATCAGATAGTCCAAACCCCAGCCAAGAGATATTCCAAGCCAAAACGTAATTGCTAGGTGCAGCAGCTGCACCGACAGCTCTCCTCAAACCTGCACACAAAATTGGGCACTGCAGTGCGCACAAGTTGTTGCTCTGCAATTCTGAGACTGCCTACCAGAATGAGAACTGGCCTCCTGTATTTATACTAATTCTGGCTAACTACCTGGGTTGACTTCTCATTCTGGGTATCTATCTGTTCAGTATATTATTATTTCTTCTGGCTGACTTCTTCTCTTGGAGGCTAATAACCTAATATAAATTATCTTCTTCTCTTATCTCTGTCAATCAAGGAGGTTTTCTATCAAATCACAAAATTATGGATAACATTGTTTTGGTGCAAGAGGCAATATTTCAAAGTCTAATAAAAAAGGACAAAGGAATGGTCATTAAACTTGATATGGCTAACGCTTTCGATAGGGTGAAGCATTCCTTTCTTTGTGCAGTCATGGAAAAATTTGGGTTTGATAAACAGTTTATAGAGTGGATCCAAGCTTGTGTTGAAGCTCCCTAGATTTCCCCCTTATGGTGAATGGAATACCAACCTCATTATTCAAAGCAAGAAGAGGAGTTCGACAAGGCCTCCCTCTCTCTCCTATTCTATACATCCTTGTCGTAGAGGCCTTCAGTAGTAGGTTGGACCATGAAAGGATAATCGGTAGACTCCTTGGACTGGATTTTGGGACGGGAGTCAAGGAAATCGACCACTCCCATGAACAAAAACTCAAAGAAATATCATACATTTTGGGATTCTCCCATCTTCAAATCGTTCCTTCTTCATTTACTTGGGTATGCCAATTTCCTCGCACCATCTCAAGTCTCAAGAATGGAATCCAATTATGGGAAAGATGATGAAGAGGATCACGCAATGGGGTG
Organism: Picea engelmannii; assembly: GCA_009831015.1. NCBI lineage: Eukaryota > Viridiplantae > Streptophyta > Pinopsida > Pinales > Pinaceae > Picea > Picea engelmannii. The sequence goes on along the minus strand of WSFP011431915.1, from coordinate 1,361 downwards.
CTAGATGGCTAAATTTGACAAGAAAAATTGTCCTTATCTTTTATCCTCTCTATCTATCTATCAATTGGCTTCTCTCTTATCCCCTAAAGGGATTGTGGAGAAAATGGATAAGATTATCAGGAAATTCCTCTGGGAAGGAGGAAAAACAAATAAAATAAAATACCACCTGATCAATTGGGCAACTGTCAAACTACAAAAAGAAAGAGGTGGTCTGGAGATTCGGGACCTTGCTCTCCTAAATATTTCCCTAGGAGAAAAAATAGTGTGGAGGTTTATATCTGGAAAACAAGATTGGTGGAAAGAGGCCCTTGGATCCATTTATTTCATCAATGACCGAAAGAGGGGGGTGGATAAGCCTTTCACCCACTCAACTGGATCCCCAATCTGGAAACTACTTAAAGCAGCCACTCTCTTGATCCAATCAAAACTCTCATGACAACCGGGGAATGGAAAAACAATTGACCTATGGAATGAAAGAATCACGGGGAAACCCCTCTTAGCCACCAAAGAAGAATTCAAGGGTTAATGCAATGGGGAAGAAAACATGGTCTTAAAAAACTAGCAGACATTTCACAATGGGCTCCAGATGGAAGCTGGGCTAATTGAATGTGTCCTAATGCCCCCGAAAACTTCTCAACCCAAATAACAGAGCTAATTAACAATACACAGTGAAGGAAGGATACAAAACCCTCATACAAGCCATTCAAGGATCACCAAAATCCAAAATTTGGAAATATATCTGGGAAGGAGACTCATTACCGAAAATCAATGCCTTATGTTGGGTAATGGTGCACTACAAACTTCTCATAGCTAAAAATCTATTAAAAAGAGGCATTCAAGGCCCATTAAGGTGCACCCTTTGTAAAGAAGCTATTGAATCCATGCATCATCTCTTCTTCGATTGTCAATTCACAAGACATGTTTGGGACAATGCTTACAATGAGATATATCCTAAATATATTAAACCCTCTAATTGACAAGATCTCTTTGTAAACTGGAAAAGGCAGTACACAGGAGACTTCAAAAAGAAAACATCCTTGCAAAGAATATGGACGGCCCTGCCGAAATTCCTCTGCAGGGAAATCTGGTTCGCACGGAACAAGGCCACCTTTCAAGATATTTTGTGGACTCCTCTTAAAATTCTTTCTATGGCATGTGATCTATTATCCAAAGTCATGCGAGAAAAAGGTATGCAGTTGAATGACCAAAACTTATGGGATACTAATGAACGAAACTTGATAGAAAAGATCTTAGCCTGGCAAGCCACCTGCAATTCGTAAAGTGGACAAACCAAAATGGAAATTAAGAATGACCGAAGAAGAATTTCGAGAATGGAGAAAACAACAAAAAACTGAGGAGGT
>WSFP011431914.1:0-21533 GCA_009831015.1 Picea engelmannii | reverse complement strand
AAGAAAAAGAAAAGAGGGCATAAAAGAATTGAAATGAAAGCCCCATGCAATAATAGTAACTTGGCCATACCTTTCAAGCATGGCCAAGTTCTTTTTAAATTTAATGTTGATAGGTTAGTGAATACATCTGACCAGACTGTCTAATCCTGGTGAGATAGCCCTTAGGTTAGATTAGTGAATACATATAACCAAACTATCTAATCCTGGTTAGATATCCCTTAGGTTAGATTAGTGAATACATCTGACTAAAATCTCTAATCCTGGTCAGATAGCCCTTAGGTAGAGTAATTTTTTAACCCAACAGTTTAATCTGGGTTAATTGTCCTAGGAAGATAGGTTAGCATGTAGGTTAATTGATTCATTTGTTTCACCCCAATAAAACCAGCTTGAGGTCAATATTACACCATGTTTCAAATGCTTAAAAGATAGTTGGTCAAATCCCCATGGTGGTGTCTCTTTGAGAGTTGAAGAAAAACCCATAAAATACTTTTATCCTAAGTTTTTCCCCAAGCACATATTTCTTCGCTCTTGATTTATGCTCCATGCACTTTTCAACGGTCCAGATCGTGGTGCCCAGATCTATGGCGCACAGAGAATTCCAGACCCCCTCGACCGTTCTTCCTTTAATCGGGGGGGGGGTCCGGAATCGGTAATAAGAATTGCGCACATCTGGACAGCCCAGATACAAGCGCTGAAATCAGAGGCCCAGATTTGATTCTGGACCCCCCCGTCCATTCTGCCTTTAATGGAGGGGAGGGGGTCCAGAATGAGAGATAAAAGTCGCGCTAAGATCTGTGGCCAAGAAATAGGTGCGCAGATCAACGGTTTAAGATGGTTTTCGGACCCCCCTTGATGTTCTACTTTTAACCAAAGGGGGGGGGTTCAAAATTGTTATTCTCCTCTGGTGGGCCCCTGGTCATACGTGGCATCATCCTATTTGTCCTGAAGTCCCATCTCCCATCTGCTATCTGACATCCCCCATCACTCATGGATGTCATCCTCCACTGATTCCACTTTTTCCACTTGTTCCTGAGTTGTGTCCCATCCCATAACTGTTGTCAGTCCCTTACCCTTTTCACTCATGACCAACACCTTGTCACAACTTTTACGTCCAATCCCTAGCCTCCACGTCACTCGCCCATATGTTTCGGCCACCATCATCTGCCATCTCACCCCCAAGTGGCCTGTTGTTAATTTATTACGGGATAACACACCCGTTATCCTGCTGACCTGGCTCCCACACCAAACCGACCCCAGTTTTAAATAAAATATCGTTTTCCCCCTCCATTCACTATTTCCCCCATCGCACCAGAAAATCTACCTCTCACACCTCCATTGTTTTCCCATCGCATTCATCCACAATCAGTTGACCCCACTAACCTCATGTTATTTGCAGGTACTGTTGCAGAGATGGTGTCAAAGCCAAGACAAACGGAAGGAGAAGAGAATCCTTTTCTTCCTCCTCCTGTTGACCTGGACAAAATCCCGTTGGTTGATAAAGACAGATTGATCGCAGATACCATTTGCAATTTCGATTTTTCAGATCTCTAGTCATGGCTCTGGGAGGTGTTCCTGGACCAGAGCGATGAAATTGGACTCTGGGAGTCCAATTTTCCCCTGTACCTTTTTCCCCTGATACACCACTTTCCTGAATTCTCCCTCAAATGCCAAGCTCATTATATTCCCGACCAGAGGGCCATTCTCTCTTCCTCTGGAGACATCCTCTTCTTCATCACTCCCGAAGACATTGACCAAATGATGCAAATTCCCCGTGTTGATTCTGTTTCTCCTTTCAACCTAGAAATCCTTACAGAGTTGTATCAAAAGATGACCTTTCCCCAGAGAGCTCAAATTTTCGAGTTGTTCCTTCCCACCTCCACTCAATTCCCTTCCACCAATCCACCTTACCCGTCATCCATGTTCTCCACCAAGGGAAACCAGATCATTTCCTCCCTTTGCGCTCTGTTAGGATACTATTCTGACCAGTAGGTAGATGAGACCATTCTGGGTTTTCTATCCATTTTCTCCACTGATGAAAAACCCACCACACAGATCGATTTCGGTACATTCTTGGCCAACAATATTCATGAACAGTTCGTGAATTTTGGCACGGAAGGCATGTTCCGATATTCTTCTATATTGGCCTACATGTTTGTTTTCTATCAAGTAGATAAGTTCAGTTTTTCTATGCAGAAAATGGACGCAGATGGAAGGCCTCAGCCAGTCACAGCGTGGGCATCTTTGTTGAAGCACAATTCCACAGAGTATAGCTTCAAGGCATTTATTGATCTTTTCTACCACCCTGTGGTAAGCATGTTGAGTGGCAGACCCGAGCCATGAATAAACGACGAGGTCCAGAGAATCCTACATCTCTCGAACAATGCAAAGACAGGGGACTGGTACCTGTATCAAAACCACTCTGAGATCAAAGTATTTGGGTGCGAGTTGGCACCCTACAAACTGCCAAAGTATGTGCCGGTAAGAATCTTTGCATTAGAGTATATAAGGCAAATCATGAATTCAGATGACATTCATTTTGTTTCCCTGAAGAAGAAGCAGCAATTGAGAATCAAGGGGCAGATTGGATCTTTCATCTGCAATAGTCGAGGCACCGGGGAAGAAGTTGACAAAATGTTGAAAGAAATGAAATTCTTTATGATTTTCCCATGGCACTATGATCCATGCGGGATCATTTCAGAAATGCGGGTGAAAAATAAAAACATCCCGTATGTTCATGAGTCCAAGCCCGAGATTGAAGAAATTGCCAATCAGATAGTGTGGGTTCCTGACACCTTGATAGAAGCGGAACAATAGGTTCCCCGGGCCACTGTACCACCAACTACTACACCACAGGTCCGTAAATAAAAGAGGCCCCGACAGGATTCATCTCCGCCTATCACGGAGGTATCATCCGAGGAGTTCCAGTTGCACTCTAAGAGGTCCAAGACAGTCTTAGTTCCTGTTACAACTGGAGAAAAAGAGGTTCCACCTACCACAGGTGTCAAGTCGGTCATTCCACCCTTCGGTTCAAGCCAGTATAAGGAGATCACCACAGTAGTGTCAAAGAAATCCACAGACTCTCCATTAGACACTCAGTCAGGCAAGATTGGGCTCAAGTTGGGCATTGTCGAGAAGTATGAGCTGATCAAGAAAAGGAACCAGACCCTCACTAGCAGTACTTACGCCCAGTTTCGGAAGTAGTCATCCACCACGCAGCATAGGCTGCTATCTGCATTTGACATAGAAAGAGGCAGGATGCACATGGCCTTTCTACAGGCACAGGTACTAGATCCCAAGGTAATCACAGACTACAAAAGAGCCACCTTCGAGTTCCAGACGAAGGACGTGCACCCATTAGATCAGATGGATTTACATAAACAGACAGGGGAGATGGTTTTTCACACATTGGCACATGCTTCTTCCTCTGCATCAAAATTACAGGTGTCACTCAATAATGCTCAAACACAGCTCAATCTGGAGAAGATATCTTCTTTCGTGAAGGACAATAGAATCAAAACTTTGGAGGAGCTGGTCCTCAAGATCAGATACGATCCTTCGAATGTCAAAGCTGTAGAGGAGATGATCAAGAAGAAGAATGCAGACATCACCTCCTTGAGGAAACGACTTAAGCTCCCACCTACAGAGGACTCACAGGCTAAGGAGATAGCAGAGAAAGAAGGTGAGAAGGATGAAATGCTCAAGCTTATCATGGAGAAGAACGCTTAGCTCAAAGAAATGGAAGCTGAGATGGAGAGACTATTGAAAGAGAAACAACAGCGGAACCTAATGGAAGGCATTCCATTGAGTGTTATCCCAATTGTAGGATTGAGCACAGCAGCAGTAACAACAATTCCATCTGCAACACCAGTGACACCACAAGAGGGAACACCAGACCTCGCCAAATCCATGGAGAAGATGAACCTGCAAGAGACAGAAATCAGCAGGCTGAAGAAGGAAGTAGAGAACCTTTAGGAACTCAAAACTTCTTTCCAAACCAATCTATCCAAAGAAAAGCAGGTAACTGAGCAGCTCAGGAAGGAACTATAGCAGCTCCAAAAGCAAACCATGGCAGGAAAGACTTTGGCCGAGGTCAAAGAAAATGTATGGACAGACATCACAAAGTCCATAAATGATATCTGGCCCATGATCCAAATCATGTTTGAGCAGAACAAGTTGGTCCAGAGAAGTAAATAGGCCATTGAGAAGATCAGAGTAGAATTGGGAGATAGACCAACTCAGGCAAATGATATCATCAAATTTCTCAATTCTAAAACCAGAGAAGAACTAGAAGAGTTGAAGATCGAAGACAGAACAGAGACCATCCTGGAGGTCAAAAGAGTTTTGACCAAGAGGAGTCTAGAATGCTTCAACTGGAAGAAAAGGTTCAGATCATGGACTAGGGAGTACAAAAGTTTTTTAATAAGATTGAGGCTCTCCAAAAGAAAGGTTTACCTGGTTTGAAAGTTATTAATGATAAACTGATGAAACTTCCAGATTATAAGAAGAGATTGGCTGAAGTGTCCAAGGACAGCTCAAAGTTTGCAGGCATACAAGGAAGCATCATTGGAAAAGATTTCCTGGATTCCCTTCAGTTGGATATCAGTATCCAACACGAGATTCGATACATATTCCTCACTAAGCCCACATTCACTAAGTATACGGAGATGGACGAAGTGTATCAGAGATTGCTCAAATTCACTGTGCCTAGTCATCTTAGATGGGAGGAACTCTGCGATCTGCTCGATTAGCAGATGAGCTGTCCAGGTCCAGTCACCTGTCCAGTCAGAAGAGGTTGCACAAGAACCTCGGCAACAACCTACCCCAGAAATTCCGCATGCAGTTATACCAAGTCATCAAGCAGTTTTGATTAGTTAAATTAGTTAGACTAAAAATAGAATGAGCACATACTGATCAATTATGACAGGAACGTTTGTAATTTGAATTATAAATACTTCACCTTTCGAAGTATTGAGGGTTGTTGATATTTACACCCTGAAGCTATCAAATTGTAACTATTTTTGAAGAGATCTTCCATTAATGAAAAGGAGGCACTTTTACAGGATTCTTGCATGTATTCACTGGTGATGTTATTCTCTAAGTTGAATGTTATTCTTGCTTTGTGATCATTCTGTTTTCTAAAACTAATCTTTAAGAGTAACATATGTTACAGGATTTATCTTGGATACCATGTTTCCGACTTTAAAGATTTTAATGTTTATCTTATGATGTTTTCAATTAAGAAATTCTTAACTGCTTCTTAGTTGAATTTATCTTTCTCATCTTTTCTTTTGTCCATCATTTAATTTACTAAAAGATCCAGTGAGTATATTATCTCGCCCTGTGGAAGTTTTCTTTTCTCGTTTCTGGTGGTATTTCATATTTAATTAAATACAGACCCCATAGCCCAATGGAGGTGTAGAATGTCTCAACCAATTCAAAAACACTTTACAACAAAACCTACTTGTTCCTTTACCTATCCTAATATCTAAAGTTAGAAACAAAGCTAAATCATATAGAGAGATCCCTCTCTGAAGCTGGAAGGGCTAGATCCCAACTTTAAAAGTGGTTGGATAAAGTTACCTTAGTGGATTTCTTCTTTTTCAACCTCTAGGAAATTTACCAAGTGCTAACAGTGAGCACCAATCCTTTTTGTTAAAAATAAATATAGAGCTCTAAGATTATGCATTGATTATAGACAGTTAAACAAAATGACCGTTAAGAACAAATACCCCTTACCTAGAATCAATGATCTGTTCGATCAAGTAGGTGGGCCAAATTTTTTCTCTAAATTGGATTTAAGATCTGGTTACCACCAAGTTAGAATAAAAGATGAGGACATGAGTAAAACAACATTCAGAATGAGATATGGACATTAGGAAATCATTCTTATACCATTTGGTCTCACTGACACACCAACAACATTTATGTGTTTAATGAACAACATTTTCAGTCAGTACTTGGACAAGTTTGTTTTGGTGTTTATTGACGATATCCTAGTATATTCTAAAACAGAAGAAGACCACAAAGAACACTGAAGGATAGTTCAACAGACATTAAGAAAACAAAAATTGTATGCTAAATTCAACAAGTGTGAGTTCTACCAAAATAGAATGCAGTACCTAAGACATGTAATATCTAAAGAAGGTATTGCAATTGATCCAGAGAAAATAAGAGCCATCATGGAATGGTCAATCCCTAAGGATGTAGCGGACATCCAGTCATTCATGGGAATAAAAAAATATTACCGCAAATTTATAGAGGGATTTTCCAAGATTTCATACCCCATCACATCATTGAAAAATAAGGAAACCAAGTTTAACTGGTCACAAAAATGTTAGGACAATTTTAATAAGTTAAAGGAATTGTTAACAACTACACCCATTTTAAAAGTAGCAGATCCAAACAAAGACTTGACAATCTGTGTGGAATTGAGTAAAGAAGGTCTGGGTGGTATCCTAACTCAAGAGGGTCATTTTATTTCTTATGAGTCCTGAAAAATAAAGGAGCACGGACAAAACTACATCACTCATGACTTAGAGTTAGCAGTGTTAATACACACTTTGAAGATGTGGAGGCACTATATAATGGGCATAATTTTTTTGTTATTGACTGATAACAATGGTGTGAATTTTTTGTTTATTCAACCAGACCTTAAAGCAAGGCAAGGAAGATGGTTGGCCTTGTTGAGCGAATTCGACTTTGAGATAAGACACATCAAGGGTAAGGAAAAAAAGGTGGTTGATGCTTTAAGTAGAATAACTCATGGGATGTTTGAAATGAACATTAGGAGGGTTGAAAGTGATCTTGAGCAGAGGATAAAGATTGCAAGTAATAATGATGAAAATTACACTTAAACAGTGGCAGATTTATGAAATAATGCAAAAAATTTAGATAGAAATTGTCTACTAAGATTTAAAAATAGATTATACATACCAGATTTTGTTGAATTAAAGTTAATTGTTTTAAATGAAGTACATAAGAAGCCATATTCTGGTCATCCGGGATACCAGAAAATGGTGACAACACTAAGGAAGTTATTTTTTTGGCCTAATATGAAGGGAAAAATAGAAAAATACTTATCCAGGTGCCAAGATTTTCAACAGGTGAAAGATGAACACCAACATCCAACCGGTCTGTTGTAGCCTCTACCTGTGCAGGAATGGAAATGGGAGACTATATCACTGAATTTTATTACAGGTTTTCCTCGAACTCAAAAATAGAATGATTCAATTATGGCAGTAATTGATAAGCTTAGTAAGTCTGCACACTTTATTCCTGTAAAGTCTACTTATAAAGCTATTAACATTGTTGAAATATTCATGAAAGAAATTTTTAGACTGCATGGAATTCCTAAAATGGTGATTTCGGATAGAGACGTAAAATTTACATCTACATTTTGGAAAGAATAGTTTGTAGGGTTGAATACTAACTTGAATTTCGGCACAAGATACCATCCAAAAACAGATGGGAATACTGAACAAACAAACTAAATCATGGAGGATATGTTATGTATGTATGTAAGGATGAATCCAAGTTAGTCGGAAGACTACCTAGACTTGGTGGAATTTGCATACAGTAATGTTAACCAAACATCGGATAAGATGAGCCCCTTCGAAGTACTGTATGACATAAAGTGTACGACTCCGATTAGCTGGGATAACCTAGTTGACAGACTCATGGTGGGGCCACAAATGCTCCAGGAAATGGAGAGTATGGTAAGAAAAGTAGAGAATAATTTAAAATAAGCATAAGAGAGACAAAAAAGTTACGTGGACCTAAAAAGAAGACACCATGAATTCCAAGTGGGAGACCACATCTATTTAAAAGTCAAATCTAGAAGAAGTTCACTAAAGCTAGGAAACTGTTCCAAGTTGGCGCCCAGGTTTTGTGGCCCTTTCAAGATCATAGCTCGAATTGGACCTATGGCATATCAACTTACTCTTCCTGCAAATCTGAAAATTCATAATGGATTTCATGTTTCTTTGTTAAAAAATTATGTTCATGATCCTACTCACATGATCGATTGGAACATGGTGCATGTGGAACCAAAAGGCGAGTTCCAAGTGGAACCTTTACGCATTCTGGACAAGAGATAAATAACACTATGGACATAGTCATCGCCCAGGTAAAAGTGCAAAGGAATCACTTTAGTCCTGAGGAGGCCACTTGGGAGTTGGAAACAGATTTGCAGAAATCTCATCCAACCCTGTTCCAAGAAAGGGACGAACATTGAGGACAATGTTGTACTGAAGGGGGAAAGGATGTAACATCCCCCAAAATAAATTATTTTTAAGTCTGAAAATACTTGGGAGTTTATTTCCATTTTTGGCAAATTCAAATTTGGAAAATTATTTGCATTTATTGTTATTCCGAATTTGGGAATTTAGTTAATTGTATTTAATTATTGTGACTGATTGGGCAAAGATTTGATTTCCCAACTAATTTTTTGACTATGACACTTGTAAGAGACAAATCCTTGTTATATTTATTGCTCAAAGACAAATGGAATAACTAGGTTGAAATCAGCTAACCATGAATCCATGAGTTGGGAACATGCTTGAACTATCTCAGGGCCAAATTTTACAAGTGGAAAATCAGGAATTTGGCCATTTACAGCCCCTGGAAATCAGGGATTTGTAAAGATGCAAAAATTCCCAAGGGGAAAAGGCCTAGGAACAAGATGCTTTTTCATATATATAGCATATCGGAGGAGGCAGGATGCAGCCTAGTATGTTGGGGGAAAAGACAAACTTGTTGTTATGAGCACTAATTATGAGTGTGAGGAAAGGAGAACTTCTGATCTGAAGAAAAAAATCACTTATTGTTATGAGCACTATTTTCTGAGTTTGAGGCAAGGAGAATTGGGATCTGAAAGAGGGATATAGTGAAATAGGAGTTTTGAGGTTCACCCTCATGGATTAATGGTCGAGCTAGGGCATGGACGGAACAAGTAGTTTGGTTGTTCTGTTCTATGGTTGGTTGGAGCTTGGCTATTCAATTTGTTGTCCTGGCAATTTGTTCATATATGTTCTTCTACTCTTCCCTGATTGATCGTTCTGTTGATTAATAATTGGTATAATGTATTTACTTAGTTATGGTTAAATGTTCTATTGATGGATGATTGATAGCTTACATATACTTGTTGGGTATAAGGAAATAAATTATTGAATAAATCTCTATAATTAAATTTATGCATTGAGTAGAGCCAAGAAAAACTGTTGTATGTGCTAACCATTGATAAATGTATGGAAGTTTTCCTAAGTAGAGTTAAGAAAATTTTTTGTGGGTATTACTGTTAATGAAAGTGTGAAGGTTCTCCTACTTGTGTGATTTAATCTCTGGTACAATAGAAAAACAATTTATTGGATCGATCTTTGGTTGATATTATGGATGTTTAAATTCTACAATTACCAAATGGAATTTTGAGGGAATATTAGAATTGAAATATATATATATGTATATGTATATGTATATGTGTTGTTACCTACAAAATTTATGAGCTAGTTGAACATCTATTACACATAAGCTATTTCTTGGCTATTGAAAGTATTTTTTCCTTTTAAGCCGACTGTATGAAATATATAAAAAGGTTGAAGTTCTCTTCCTTTGATAAACTAAGGAGCAATGTCCATGGATTTTAACTACATAAACCTGTTACCTATTGTAGAGTTGGTTCAATATTTTAAACAAGTCTTCAAACTCTACATAACACCTGCGATCATAAATACTATTTAGGGAAATCGTCTCCAGTAGGGGTTTCCCCTCTATCCTTTTCTTTAAGGATTGAAAATAAATTTAACCAGTTGTTTATAGGAGTGTGGTATAAAGACTATTAAGATAATAATGTGCTAGGGTAGATTCGTATCTTTTTCAACAGAATCTGGGTCATTAGATCTAGTGTAGTTTCAAGAAGGTTAAGGTCAAGAGTCTTTTGAGTTTTAGAAGGTCAGGAGAGATAGTGCGAAGCTGCACATAGAGAACAAGTGTGTGCAGGGCCGAAGTCATGTTTCATTGACGAAATCTCAAGAGGGACAATGATTTCGGAAAACACAGACGAGACCTAAAGTTACAGGGCTCGCAAGAGAAATTTGGAAGGCGTAGTATTTGAAACGTTTGAAATCTCCTAGGTTAAGGAATATAGTGAAAATAAATCTCAAGAGGGATAATGGTTTTAAGCCTCGAGAGGAAACACTTAAAAAAGTATCCAAGTCTTGAAGTGTTGAAGTATCTAAATGTGGAGCACAAACATTTGAGGTAATCGTAGGAAGATCAAGGGTTAAGATCCATTCAGGAGAAGCCAAAATCTTTCAAGCAATTAGATCTAAGAGAAGTAGCGCACTGGTTAGTTGCAGGGAATTATCAAAATTTCACAAACTAGAAGATTGGAAGAAGCAGAGTGAAATATGTGAAACCTTGGAACGCAAAATCTCGAAATCATTGGGACCGTCCATCAAAAGGGGACATGTGTCAAGAGATAATCATTTCACTGACTTGCAAAGAGGAAAGGTCAAAGGGCAGAGTTGTGAGGATTCATGAAATGCGATCAAGGAGAGATTTGGACCATCGATTGTCCAGGGAGAATTTCAGAATATCGAGGAATGGGTGTAGAGAAGTAAGCACCCATCCAACTTCACGAAATGCAAAGTCCCGATACACGAAGGGAATATCTATACCGTTATATCTAGAGGAACACGAACCGTCAGATTTGGGGGGCTCTGAAAATGTCAGTGTGTCAGAAGTCAGGAATGGGGAGGAAGTGTTAACTTGGAAGTCCCCAGTCACGAAATCCCAATTTGTGAAAGGAGAGTTTGGAGAGGATATGTGTCAACGGGTCAGGAGATCCAAAAGGAAGCGGAAGTTGAAGTGTTGAATCAGCCAAAGCCCAGAAAGCCAAAGAGCTGAGAACCGTCAATGCGAAGGACGACACATGGTGCCAGATCTAGAACTCCGGGAGATACCCAGTTAGCAGGGACAAGATATTGAGATTTGAGACCTATGAATTCTGGAGAGCCGAAACAAATCTGAGCCATCAGATCCAGAGAGGAGATGTGGTGAAGATATATGGACTCTAGGTAAAGACCTGAAGTAATTTCTAGGCTGTCTTATATAAGAGGAAACGTGGCAGGATTTTGCGTACTTAAGGGGAAGGAAAAATGGACTTGATATTTGAGATCCCCGAAGGCCGGATCCGCGAAGGAGATCCTAGCCGTGGATTCAAGGGGACAGATGGAAATATATCTTCCACTCCAAGAGATTGCCAGGCAGAGGAGAGTATAATTGAGAGTTGAAAACTACCGGAGGCCAAAAAGGCAGAGTCAATGATAGCCCTTGATCCAGAGGGGAGTTATGTGTCAACAAATCGTGGGAATCTGGGGAGACGCGTGGAAAAGGAAAGTAGGGTGGAACAAAGTTTGATGATAGTTGTTGATTGGAAGTAGCACTAATAGGAAGGATATCGATGGACAAGGAGAGTTGTGAAGCCGAAACTTGTGCGAAGGATAATTGTTCGTTGAGCGGGCCGCAATTTTCAACCACTATTTTGATGATGGGGTACGTGTTAGCTAGAGGAGGATTGCGAGGCAAAAAGCAGGTTGGTTTGAAGCCACTATTGCAACAACCATGCTTATTCTAGATATGTGGGTAATATGAGAGGCTGAGGTATGGCGAAGTTACCCTTGACCCTTTGAGCATATGATCAATGTGCAATAGGAAATATCTCAGAGATAAAATCTGTTATAATGCTAGTTAATTATGTCAATAATTGGAAAACATAAAAATCTTGAAAAGTTGATAGTGATGAAAACTACCTATTTTTAATAACAATAGGTATTTAGAGATAAGTTGTTGGAAGAGAAATAAATTTAATGTCCCTAAGAAAAAAAAATATATTTGGTAAATTTGGGGAACATTACAAAAATCTGCAGAGTAAAACTATCATGACTTAAATAACCCTTCCTGCGACATTTAAGAGGTCCTGTAGCATACTCCTTTGTGCCATTGCTTGACCTCTATGCCCATTATGTCTCTGCCACCTTGCTCTATTCACATAGCCTAGGTAAAACTCGTAAATATCACCATTAATCTGCTTGGTGGAGGTTTTCTAAGATTATTGTTTCATTTTTCGCCCTTGTTCTGTGTATTTTCAAGAACATTGTAACACTAACCTTGATGCTATTAAAATTGGTAGCATGGTATGACTCGCGGAGTTGGGCTCGTTATGGGAGGAAAGGAGATTAGGAGGTGCTAACCAGTTGGTTACCACCCTATGCGAGGTAAGTCACTTCTCGGTTGTTTATCTGAACTCTCTGTGAATTCTAAAAGGAAACCATGTGCACCATTCTCTATCTAACTCCTATTAAATCTATTGATCCTGACTTCTGTGGTTTGAGATATCATGTTAAAAGGTTGGTAGTATACTCGGTAATGTCTAGGGTTTTACCGTGGCTCCATTTTAAAATCTTTGTATCATTTTTCTAAATTCCTTATACCCTACAACATGCATTTTTCTTTATGAGTAACCCGTAGGAAGTCCCAGAATGTAATGAAGCCAAATGGAGCAAAAAATTTCCACACAGTGCAGGAGCTAGTTCGGTAATATAAATAATATCGTGTTTATTGTATTTTGGGTTATCCGTTTCTGTATTATTTATGTTTACTCAATTTGATAGCGATACGAGTTCTTGGCCCGAACCTTTCAGAGGTTTCACAGCTTTGACATAGATTTATCTGCCTCATTCATTGTTATGTGCATCACATTTTCCTTGATTCTTTAACTTAACAATTATGTGAAAATATTTTAGGTTCTATACCTCTATTGTACAGAGGGGTCTCTTCGACTGAGTATTCGCCTTTAGTATCTGGCCTATAAACCCCTTTGTGTTCCAATAACTAAACTGTGAAATAGTTAAAATCATGAAAAAATTCCTTGACATACACTAAGTTTCGTCTGAGTTATACCCATGTAAGTTTATACAACATTTGCCTCAAATTATATGCGTTTGAAGGATTGTGTGTAACTTGACCGATTTTTTAAAACATTAAAACGTAAGCTTAAGAATTTTGACTCTGGTGTCTCGTAACCATGTCGTAAGTTTGGGCTTGGAAGAGTAATGCGTCGACGGAAATGCTTTACCCTGTATAAACTTTTATTCTTCTGAAGTTTTGAGGTTAACTTATCAATTCTCACTTTGTTAGCATAACGTAAACAAATTCTGAATATCCAAAACTCTGTTATTGGTTTTATTTATTTTGTCATGAGTCTATGGTTTTTAGTTAAACAGGAGGACAATATCTTGAAAACTCTATCTGATATCTAAATCGACAAATATGTGGAACCTGTTTTATGCTCTGTGCTTTTATCGTTCTGGTTATGCAATAGATGACTTACATGTTTAAATGTACTATATGCTTGAAATTAATTGAGAAATTGTGTTAATGTATTCGGTTGCAAGACTAATGATGGGATGTTTGTTTCTGTGGCGAGGGTACCCATCAGCTATTTCAAATCCACTTCTCCCCTCTGTGTTATGGGCTATTCGCTCAACACCATTGATGGAGTAAGGAACCCCACATCCTCTTTAAGCTAAGTGACTGTCCACGTCTTTACAAACTCAAAAGCGTTTATTTCGTAAATTGGTTTTGAACATTTACTTCATCTTTGATATTTAATTTTTCATTGATTTGTTTTCATAACTCTATTACTGATGTTATTGGTCTTCTCTTGCAGGACTTGATCGCTCGGGGGATTTGGGATTTACAAAGGCACCCCACTAGAAAGGTATTCGAGTTCCAACTCGCTGCGTTGAAAGGATAATACCCATCCAGGTTTTATTAGTGATAGGTTACACTCTAGGAAGTTATTACCAAATTAGTTTCACACTAGGTGCCTAAAGAAACTATTTACTTGTATCTTTAAGCCCTAAGGAAAAGGACAAAGGGGAACCCCGTATTAATTATGAATTTCACCATTTAATAGTTATGTTTGCATATATTGTGTAGGGTTTTAAAACTCGTCTTGTTCCAATTCTATAATAGATAACATATTTTATGTATTTATGTCGCAGGACATTTTCTCTTGAGATTTCTGGAAGGAAAGATACAATAATCATATCCTACACTTAATTTAGCTGGATTTCATGGAAAATACCTATAATAGTCAATATGAAATTTTCTGTGTATTAGATATTCACGTGGCTCTAAAAATATTTATGGGCAACAACTTGTTTACACACACACACACACACATATTTACAACTATGGTATAGCTTATAATTATCATGGAAATCCTTCAGTTTGGTGTAGATTTACTGTAACTTAAAAAGGTATATATATAACTCATGTAGGTTTGTACTTACTAAATTTCAATCTGTAAAAATCTGCCATAAGTCCTTAAACATATTCACACATGAATCTATATTTATACTGCGGTTGAGAGAGTATATCATTAGAATAAGAAACTTCCACATAACCACCACCAGCTTATCATACACAGTAGCTCTCTAATTCTACCTACTGAATAAATTCCACAGTAAAATCTTTTCCACAATTTATTTCATTCTACCAACACAAGAAAATGTATTCTACAATAGGACATTCATCCAAAATTAAGTAAAATGTATGCTACCAACTATTTAATCAATAGGACATTCAACCAGGGAAGAGTAGATGAACATATCTGAACAAGTGTTGAAACAACAATTGGAACATCCAGGTTCCAGGCAACCATAGAACATAAACAACCAATTCACTTTCTCCTTTCACCCCCTAGCCTGACCATGAATCCATGAGGACGAACTCCAAACTCCTCCTTAGCTATGTCCTCTTTCAGAATCAGAAAAGTTCTCCTTGCCTCACACTCAGAAACGAGTGCTCATAACAACAATTGATATTCCTCCCCTTTGCATACTACGCAACGTCCTGCCTCCTCCCATATGCTATATATGCAAAAGCATCTTGGGCTTAGTTCTTTTCCCCTTGGGAATTTTTGCAGATTTGCAAATCTGTGACTTTTAGGGTCTTCGAATGGCCAAACTCATGATTTTCCACTTGTATAATTCAACCCTAAGGTAGTTCAAACATGTTCTCCACTCATGGAGTCATGGTCAACTGATTTCAATCTGGTTGTTCCATTTGTTTCTCAGCAATAAATATAAAAAATATTTTTTCCTTACAGGTGTCATAATCAAAGAGTTGGTTGAGAAAATCAAATCTTTGCCCAATAGTCATAATAATAAATTACACTTAACTAAATTCTAAATTCGGAATTGTCATAAATGACAATAATTTTCGAAATTCGAATTTGCCAAAAACGAAAATAAATTCCTAAGTATATTCAGACTTCAATAATAATTTATTTTTGAGGATATTACACGACATAAAAATCCATCCTGAAGATGGAAATTGTTGACAACTACGTTTAAACCTAACATTTAGTAGGTGGTGACGAAGTCCGAGTCTGTCTCATAAAGTTGGGCCGTTCAAAGGTCTCATGGCCGCAAGAGACTAGCACCGTGGTGAGTATCTTTTTGTTGCTTTACTCCTCAACAATCTGCTCACGTTCAGTGAACAGACCCTTATTTTACTCCGCGCATTTGTTGTTAACTCAGTATTTACGTTTTTAATGGCCCGGCGAACTCATCGCCCTTGTACATCGTTTAGACCCTTATTTTTACTCGGCATGTCCTTGCCCTGCAAATATTTCCCTTTCCATCGTTTTTCACTCCCATTTGCTGGGTTATTATTGCTAAACGTGTATTATCCAGCACCTTTGGGTTAGCGTACTGCCTGGAGATGGCTCCAACGGTAATGAGGGTAAATTAAATTTGATCTGCTGGGTAAATCTGCTTAAAATTCCATAAGCTTTTTGGATTCATCTCAGTCTCGAAGTCTGAGCTCGATGCCTTCGTTTCTATTGTTTGTTTCATTTTAAGGAAATGCATAGTAGTTTTATTTACTCAAAGTTTTTCATGTGTTTTTCAATGCCCTTTACGAATCTGATTCTAATGTTCCTCATCTATTTTATGATGGAAACTAAATTGTATACCATTATTACTTTACACTTTATTACACCCTTCTCTTTATTTAATATTATAAATATATAAAGTTTAACAATGCTCTCATATTTATATAAATTTTAACAAGTCCTCAAGGTAGGATACCAAGTTTATCCGAGGTCTAAGTGTCACAGCCTAATAAAAAAAGTTTACTTTTATTATTTTAAATGAGCTAGGTGATAAGGATTAGAGTAGAAATAAAACACCTTCATGAATAGTTTTATTTATTTAAATTAATAAGGATAAACAATTTACTAGAAATAAAATCACCTTTATGGATTTAAGATTTTATTTATTTAAATGAATTTTAGTAGAATTAAGACACCTCTTTTAATTTATAATTTAGACATTTGTTGAGACAAGAATAAATAGAATGTTTAAAAAGAGAAAATCACTGTGTTTAAAATCTTAACTATTTTTTTATGTCCATCTATTTTAATTTTAATGTAGATAAATATGTGCACAATATTAAAAGTATCATTAAAAATGGAAAAATGAATAGAGAATTGTTGGATTCATGGATATGTATTCTTTTGGTTTAAATTGATCGATTAAGTGTTATGATCTCTTGAGCTATAATTTTAAGGTGATTTAGGATTGGTTGTGTTAGACTTCTTGCACGCAAGGAATTTATGATAGCGAATGATTGTTAGACCTTAGATCTGTTGCACAATAAACTAATTGATGTTACTCTTGCACCTCAATTTAAAGTGGTTTATAAGTTAAGGTCAGTGATTAATTAAGTCATTAGATTAATTCCGCACCATTTAATAATGCTAATCAGGTGATATTATGATTGGGTTCGACTTTGTTTCCTATTGCGCCTTGCAATAAACCTAATGATTCTCTTACACCTTGAAATTATATGTGGTTAGATTACTTGTGCCTTGATTATAATGTTCATGTCTAACTAGTTAAGTAGTTAAACTCCCTTGCATCATGAATAAGTTTGAGAATAATCTTTCACTCTTGGTATGTTAACGTGTGATTATGTTAAAGTTGTTGCTCTTGATCCATTTAATTGTTGATGCGTACACTTGATTAAGTAATTGGGTTATGCTGCCACAGAAGATGTTGATACTTGTTGAATAAGTAACTAGCGTAATCTTGCGCTAGTGAAACTTGTTGATGTGTGATTGATGGTATAGTCTAGAGTGAGATGTGATTGATTTAGTGGGATTTAGACACCTAATTGTTCATTAGAACAGTCACCATCCTTGAGACCTTAAATGGTTCAAATCAATTGGAACCTAGGATTGAGCGTTGTTTATGTGTCCTGGAAGTCCTAACCTTGCAAGGTAGGTTGGTCTGGTAGTATTTTGTGTCATTATTATGATTTTCCTTATGATCCTTAAATAGCCTTTTGTTATCTCATGTTAACTTGATGTTATCTGATGATTCTCCTTATGATATGAATTGAGAGATTTATGATTTGTGTTGTTATGCATCGGTATTAATTGTAGAATGCAATGATGTTGGGCTATTGTCAATTAATGTGTTAATACATCGATATGCATGTCATGGTTCATGGTGATGATGTGTCGACATTGTGTCGTAACTTCTTGTTAATGCATTAATATTGTTTCGTTAATATATGTGAATGATGTGTCGATGAGCTTGTTATTTATTGAGATGTTTTAAGTTTCTAACGCAACATTAAAAAGAAAAAAAACTTCATGTTTCACGTTGATTTTGATGTCGTAACGGGTGGGTCGTTACAAAAGGAATCCAAATTTAGGAAACCCAAATACATTACCCGGGTTAAGAAAGAATCCCTTGCAATGGAGTGATTCTTTCACTTTGTGTTTCATGACTTTTTCAAAGATGAACTCACATAAATAAGAAGCATAGTAAATGGAAGATGATAAAATCTATCTAATGAATAGATTCAAGAGACAAATTCAAAACATGGGTTCAAGACCCAAATTTTTATCGAACCCAGGATATAGAATTATTTCATATCATCAAGATATATTGGCTATTGAAATATATTATAGCTCAAGTCTCACAGTAGAGGATTTAACAGAAGAAATACATTTTCCATAGTATAGAATTGCCAGATGGAAAATTTCAGGTAGTGTGAAAATCTATGTTCAGGATAAAAAATTGTTGTTTCTGAGATGATATATGAAATTGGTGTCATCGACCATAAATACTGTTCCTCTAGCTCTACATGAACACAAGAAAACCCCATCTGGTTAGATGATTACCCCCATCCTTTGGGTACAATGTAGGGGGAAGGGAGGGAAATAAAAAATCCAGTGAACTAGCCTATGGATTCTAGAGTCCTACCTCCTAAATCTTGATTCTAGAATGGTCTCTTATTACTTAGTATAGTAAATGTTGTTATATATTTATGTATAGCGGCAAACAACTAGATAATTATGAAAACTATGAATGAGTGTGCTTATATCTAGAAAGTGGATAACACAGTTTTCCATATGGCAATCCTCCACTAAAGAAATATGTACCATTTTTGTATCTTATATAAATGTATGGCTATATTTTGATCTTTAAAAAAAAGAATTTGTTTTTTTAATAATTTTAATATTATACATAAAAACAATATATATAACCATTTGAAATAGGTTAGTAAATTTAAAATTAAGCAATCTACTATCCTAATAAAAAAAAAAAACATTCTACAATTTAATTATTAAAAAAAGAAATCCATTATGGAAATATTATGCATTATGCATTATGCACTCTTGTACATGAAAACAAGAAATCCATGAAGGAAATATTCTCGCATGACCCAAACACATGAATGCACTATTTTACCAAGCTCGAAATCTTGATAAGTCAATAGTAACTATTGTTAACAAATAAAGCACAAAAAAGACAAGACAAGAACTAGAAAAAAAGACTGACATTCTCTAGTCATGTTTTAATCTCATGATATCAATTTATAATACGTGGATTTGGCCACTTCTACATCTAGATATCATTGACAACTCATCAAGGGATCATGACAACACCTCATCAATATATAAGAATTACAACTCATAATTATATGTCTCAAACTTTTTGATTGTCTAGGACTCACAGTCTAACATCCCTCCCTCTATCACAAGTCTGAATAATTGTACTAGTAAGGAAATAATAGCTCGTATCATCTTTAGTCTTAAATCTAAAGCTTCCAAACTGAGCTTCGATGAAGAAATGTATGCAAAATTACCAATTGTACTTCAAAACTTGAAGCCTAATTATTTGAAATTTTCCCCTATCAGGTTCAACGAGAAATTGTTTTGAAGGGATCCAAACTTGATCTTTTGGATTCTTCTATTCTTTAATGATATATGATAGTTTTTTTGGTTCACCACTAACCTTTTTTATGTGAAGAATGTGGTGGTTTTGGTTGACCACTAACCATTTTGAGAATATCCTCCATTCCTAAAGGTTTGGAGAGTATCATGTTGTTTTATCAATGTACTTCCCCGTTGAGATGTAGAGAGTACCATCTTTGGATTCATGTTTCAATTTCAAAAAATATGTATAATTGGGCTGGGATCATGCCCAAAATCATCTAGAATAGTTGTTTGAAATATTATTTTTTGTCATTTCTCCATGGAAATGCATCTTTACCAATGTCTAGACTAGATAGTAATACTTTTGGATCTTATTTACTTGTTGATTCCACTTCCAAGAGCTTCTCCAACCATAATGACTCACTTAACGACCTTCTTTTAACATATTTTTGAGAGATTATTTATCTTCCCACCATACCTCTTTACCCATGTCTTGAAAACTCATTGTATTATTATATAGAACTGTTATTTACATATTTTACTTTCTACCCATTTAAATTAATTCTCATTTATTGATTTAAAATTTAGTATAAAATTAAAAATAATTAATATAAAAAAAAGCATTATGAATGTCTCAACAAAATATTTATATATGAAAATAATATAATTAATCAATCTTGAACAACATTATCAACATAAATATATAGACTTTTATTATTTTCACATAAAAATAAAACTAAAAAAACTTTCATTATTTTTTATTAGTATTATTATATACTTATTATTTAAAAAAATTACAATGCTTTAATATATTTCCTTTTATGATATACGCATATTATATTTCACTTTACATATATTGATTTTAAAGCACGGATATCTATTCTCATCAAAATTCTGAGTTTCATATTTAAAAAAAATGATCAATCCAAAACTAAAAATAAAACTATATTGATATATAATAAGTATAGCCTACATAGCGTATTTATTGGTCTAAATATAAAACCTACAGATTTAAAAAAAAATGATCAATCCAAAACTAAAAATAAAACTATATTGATATATAATAAGTATAACCTACATAGCTATTTATTGGTCTAAATATAAAACCTAAAAAACCTAAAATACCGATCAGTTAAAACACAAGATACTCAGATCAGCGTACAACTTAACCTAAACAGTACAACTTAACCTAAACATAATCACAAGATACTGATCGGTGTACAACTTAACCTAAACATAATGTCTGAGCGTAGAACTCATTGCAGAATTCATGGCTGAGCGCAGAATTGACTGGACTTAGCCAAAATATATTATTGTTCACAGAACATCAGCCTGTCTAAATAGATCATCGAGATCATTTTGGGTACCCCTGAAGGGAAAGAAATGCCAAGCAAAATCATTGAAGACGTGGCGGACTTGAACCTCGAATTCACGAGTACGCGCATCATTCACAATCGCCACAATATGGAAATAATTTTAAAATCCAGCTTGTATGCTGACAATGGGTTTCCCAATACAACAATCCTGTTAAGATTATCGGCAGTCCAGTTTGTATGAAGAACGTTGTTATAAAGATCCATTGGGCAGTGTGGCATGTACAATATCAACAATTGAGATGGTCGGGGATTTGAGGCTGAATAATATCAACAATTGAGAGGGTCGGGGATTTGACCATGGGACTTCTTGCATTAGAACCTTGGTGGCAGTGTGGCATGTAGAATAGCGTTGGTGCCTCTTTTGTGCGTCTTGCATTTTGGTGTACACCCCAAACGATCGATTACTTCCCGATCGAGGGGACTGAGAACAGGATCGTAAATTTCTATTTCGCTAATCCACTCAGAATCTTTCTTCATTAGTACTGCGAGAGCCAACTGCAGGTGGGATGCTTCACTATTCTCAATACTTCCGAGTCCATACAAAACCATCTGGAATGGCTTCTGGTTTGGGTCAGTCCGTTGAACCCTACGCATTTCATTCATTTAAGTTTCGAAATCTATTGTTACTAGTTTTGAAAGTGTGGACATATGGATTCCCGAGCCAACAACTGAGTATTCGAGATTTCAATTGAAGACGGATTGTTCAATTGAATCGAAGAAAGGTGTATATATAAAACGTATATCGAACTATGTTAATGAAAGATCTTAACGTAGCCGACATTAATGGTTGTATAAATTTATTATGGTATTAATGTGTCGAATATCTAATTGATGTGATCACATGGTTAATATAATTT
>ML866506.1:0-21533 GCA_009831015.1 Picea engelmannii | reverse complement strand
TTTCTATTATCAAATATTTGATACGGATCTGATCATGGCTTGATTTTATTATCCAAATACGTTCAAGATGATTGATCCAAAAATAATTTTGGATTTCTACAAATAATTTTATGAACAAGAACAGATAAAATTTGGAAAGGCGTCAAGATCAAACACACGATTTTGCAGGAGTGATTGCAGCCAAACCATGAGGAATTTGGATAAACGGTTGAAAACCCGAAACCAAAATGGACCCATTTACCTTTGGCGTAGAGATTTTCCCAAACAAATGCACTATTTGAGATATATTTGGGTCTCATTTAGAGGCAAATTTCAGGTGGCGTAAATTAAAAGTGACGCCCAGACTGTTCATTCATTTTATAAATATATAAGAAAGATCAGAGCCAAAGAGAGGGAAGAATTGAAGAGCAGTATTTTAATCCTTTCTCTTTTGTATATTATTGTTTTTGTAAACTTTTTATTTCTTTTCAAATGGAGTAATGGATGGCTGGAAGCTTTGAAAGAATGAACGAGTATTTTTAAAGAAGAATATGGAATTCCAGGTTGCTTAATGGCTTTTGTCCTGTAAGTAAAATAATTTTATTTTCATACAATATCTTCATATTCTTTCAATAATTGATTATGCATTGATTTAAATAGCTTTAGTTTTTTTTATCAATACATGGTTAATTATTATTATTATTTATATATTGATTTTTCCAATCTTTAAGAGTTTATTATCCAAAATAATTCTTCCATGACTACAATATGGGCATGTGATTTTGAGAAAGAATATGGGAAAGTAATTCATCTTTGACTTTAGACCTGTGTGATACTTATTCCATTTTATTCCTTCATTATTGTTATATTATGAAAATGTTATAATGCTTGATTTTAGCTTTAGCTTGTCAATCATATGGTGTTTTCATACTGTTAAATGTTATATGCTGGCCATAATTTCTTATTCCATTTTTTATGTGTGATCAATCAATCATTTGATTATTATGGAATTTATTTCTAATGTTAAATGATGGATAATATCAATACCCAGGATTGAGTTTTCTTTCGTTCTTAAATATTGATTATCTTAAGATCACACAATTTTTAATTAGTTGTCTTCATGTTATTAATTTACTCCAATACCAAATACTTCTTTGAATGTATTCTGGAAGTGCTAGTATTTTTCTATTATAGGTTTCCCTTAACAATAGTACAGGCTGGATCTCATACAACACAGAAAGATAAATATGAGTTTTGTTTATTAGCAACAGATTATTATGTGTGTTATTTAGTTAAGTTTTTTATGAATGAAACCATGAATGTATGGTTCAACTTTCACTATCCACATGTTCTTGTTTCATTAACTTTTTTTTGTAAGATTCTTTAAATTTATAAAAGAAAAACAATAAATATTTTTATGTGCTTTCTTTATCTTCTTCCTAGAAGCAATCATTTTTCCATTGATTTTCGTAAGTTTCAATTAAAACTTGCAGCTTGTAAATCATGTAAATAAATGAGATTTGTATATTTTCTGCTTAAATACAATAACTACAGTTACACTAGAGTATATGTACATATATATAGTGTGTTTAGTAATTAGTTAGTTAGTTCTCTCTTTTATTTGTTTCTTTTAGGATTCTTAGATTGGCTAACAAAGCCATTAAATCCGTCAGAACAAGTTACACCAAATGGCTTGGGTTATTTAGACAACCCCAGACCAGACTCGCTCTTCCAGTTGACGTACGGTCAATTTCGCCCGTCAACAATACCCAAACTTGATGCATAGAATAATGAAACATTAATTATATTTCATCTCAAATATGACATCACAGCATTCTCTCCATAGATATTTCTTGCATACTCCTGTATCCCCGCAAAACAATATCGGCCTAACGAGACTAACAATCAGCAAGATCTGATCCTCGTCCACCCGGCCTAAACGACTGTTCAATGATGGAGTCTCCGAACAGTACAAATTGAGGACGCATCATAGCGACGACACTTATCACTGATCGTTTCCCATTGGACCCTTTTCTTATTGGGCAATTCGATTGGAGATCATCAAATTATATAATCGAACGGGGATTTAAACAGGGGAAGGTCCTGAAAAATTAATGTTCCACTTGGAACTGATCTTGTATCCTATCCCTTTGATCCACTTTCTTAGTCATTGCTTGACCTTTAATCTTTGGAAAGGAATCTTCCCTGTAACAAGATGAAGGTACAGTTTCGGAGCGGTAGCTGAAAGATCCTGCACTGTACGTGAGAATTCCATTGGAATCCGACTGGAGCGTGAGCTTTGACGGTGCAGATTTTGAGGGAATCCTGCACGACTCATAAGGGATATTTCACGGCCTCACTAAACATTGGTTCACTTGATCAACAGACAGAAAAATATTGGAAGAAAGCTCCACCATGAATACTCCATCATCGTCTGTTTCTCCTATAATTGGTAGGGTCATCGTTTTCCTGTTGAGGAAGCATTCCACAGCTATCGAAGCACTGGATATAGCGTAGCTGTTTTCAGAAAACCTATCCTCCAGTGTGCCCCTTTGTAGTAAACACCATATTATATGCCAAAAATTTGCTTTGATGCGACACTGCTGCTCTCGCCCACAATCTAGTCACCAGGGAAATCAATAGAAAAATATCCAGATAATTTCTTGCCATTGACAATATAAGAATTACTCTGATTTGGAAAAAATGTCGCTTATGTTTGTACTATTATCCAATCTTAAATATGTCTGGAATAATCCTTTCTGATCTTTTGTTAAATGGAAGTCACAGAACATTACAGTGTTGGCCAAACTGTTATTGAGTTCCATTTGATAAGCAGGTAAATTTTGGTCAGGCAAAAGCTCCGACAATCCACCATAAGATATGACTAGGGGTGCTTTTCCATGAGAGTTTTCCACTTAAAAGGACCCTGAGCAGAAGTCCATTGTGAGAAGCAAATGAATACCACCATCATTTCCATGAGTCACCTACATACTCCTGCAAGCTTTACGACCTATAGTCTTCCCTGCTTATTTATGAGCTCAACAACTGAAAATATCTAGTTGTTCGTATGGAGAACATATTCTTTTGCCTATTCCTACACTAACACTTTGCACTGCTTCTTAATCAAGTAAACTCATGCTTCCAATGAAGCCATGTAAGAAATTTATTTGATGACAAAATTCTTGATCTTGATCCCAAAAATAAAAGAATGGCTAGCCAACAAAGATGTGTTTCGAAAAAGTGATAGAAACAACCTTCATCTGACAAGAGTATCATGATCCTTACTGCTCAATGATTCCAGAAAATTGGCAATATGATCAATAAAATAGTAAAGGAATACCTCTTCAATCTTTTGTTTTGACTGTAAACGAAAATTATGTGGCTGGCTATCCTCCTTGATCTCAATAATGTATGTGAACTGCTCAACCTTTGTCGGAGAAGAATGCAAGCTCAACGGCTGATCTGAACCTTTCTTCTCTCCTGCACCATACCTCTGTAATCTGATTTCATCAAGATGATATGCTGGCTTGACATAGCAAACAATTTTCTTTCCAATAATCATATCTTTGCGGGATATATCAAGACTAGAAAGATCTTCAACAGATTCACGACAAGCATCAATAACAACATGCACATTCTTTTGATCATCTCTCTGCTGAAAAGAAGAGCTAGATGAAATTTGAATAAAAAATAAGTCTTCACAAGCCTTAACATTTCCTTTCTCATCACCGTATTGGTTGAATACAGGAGGATCAAGATAAGATCCTAATGACATAGATGAAGATTCTTGAATAGTAGGATCAACAATAACATCATGAAACAGATTTGGAAAAACCTCACCTCGTTCCTCATCATAATTTGAAATAGAATATTCATAAGGAGAAAGAACATCTTTCTGGTGTTCAAACTGAAGATTAGGCAGTCCCTACAAATTTTGTTCCTCATGGTTATTGCAATTTCCCTTGGTCTGCAAATCTGGAAGATGTGGGTTTCCCTCAACATCTATTGTTGCTCCAATACTTTCACCTGTTGAACTTTCAATCTGCTCATCATCTTTCAATTTTTCAAAGGAGGCAATATGATCTTGATAACAATGTAAGATGGTGGATGTATTTGGTGTATTGTTTAAAGCATCTATACTATGGCCATCATCCTGTAGATCATCAATATCTTGGTCATGATGAGAAGCATCTCCTGCTGTAGCATATTTCACATAACTATCTGATTTCTTATTCAACCAATTGAAATCATGACAACATTTAGGATAGAGAAGGTCATCTGAAAAATTGTCTTTACAAAACACACGGAACGCAGCATGAAAATCAGCCAAAGAGCAGACACTTGCACTTGGAAGAGACCGACACCAGTCAAGAGAAATCCCTTCTAATGAAAATTTGAACAGCTTAATTTGAACATCCTCATGTATAATTTCAAGCCGGTCAATAAAGTCATGNATGAAAATCAGCCAAAGAGCAGACACTTGCACTTGGAAGAGACCGACACCAGTCAAGAGAAATCCCTTCTAATGAAAATTTGAACAGCTTAATTTGAACATCCTCATGTATAATTTCAAGCCGGTCAATAAAGTCATGGAAATACAACAAATGTTCAGCTGGTACTTCCCACTTCTCTCCACGAAATCTGGGGATACTACGTTCCCATTCATCTCTAGTAGGTACTGGATGAGGGTAACCAAAAATACTTGAGAAATTGCAAAATGCATACCTCTTTGCTAAGATCTGATTCATTTATATACCAGTGGAGTCACCAACAGATCCGTCCTTCATGGAGTCGCCACTGAATTTGTCCTTCATGGAGTCGACAGATTGATGATTACAGCCAAATGATGTCCAAGATTTGTCTATCATCAAAGATGGATCTTGTCTTCTTCCAAGGAAGCTGAGTTTCAATCTCCTCTCCCCAGCAACGGCGCCAATTTGTTATCACTCCAAGAAACTCCTTAGGGTTGTAGGCTAAGAATGCTTGGTAACTTAAGAATATGGTAGATTTTTGTATGCTTGGAACAATAGGATAACTCAATAGCTAATAAAAAGGACCACTTCATACATCGAATAATACAATGCTTTTAGAACTCAATGATTAGACAACAAAATTTGAATAGGATATGAAGAATACTAGTCTAGATAACCAAATACACAATGTGCAGGGTCATACAAGATAGCAAGAAAACCTTTAGTCCAAGTTCATGAGCTTAATAAGAATATAACAGTTCTTAGAAGCTAGGCTAAACTGAAATAAAGTACAGAATGATGAAAGTATGAGAAAATTTGTCATTGAAAACAAAAGAAGACTGTCATTCTATTATGAATAAAGAGTCTAGTATAATAGCCAAAAAATGTCTCCTAGATTACCCCCTAGAATCTTAGAAAAGATAGGCATTTATAGTCTTTTACAATCAGTTTTCAGATCCTAAAACAATGGATCTGATATTCTAAAAATAGAAAGTCAAAACTGATTTACAAAAGATAAGGAGAGATCCTCAAGATGAGGTCAATCTCTATCTTTTTGGTCTGCAAACATTGGTTGAAAATTGATGAAGTGTAGCCTAGCCTTCCAAGGCTCTTTGATCTGTTCCTCTGAAAGTGGAATTCGAATTTGATGATGTGTGCCAAAAATATTGAAATTCTACCTTTTAAAATGAGTCCAAATGTGTTTGAACAACCTCTCTCTCACCTTATCTCACAAAAGTAGCATTTAAATCTGACTTGATAATTCACCACCTATCTATTCCAAGAGGTTTCATCTCTTTCTGGCTCGAAAATTTCTGATCTGGGCGAAATTTCGAGTATTCTGGTCATTACAAGCTTTCACCAGCTAATTTACCCGAAAATCTGCTCCTTAGCTGGTGAAAGGCAGAGCTTTCACCAGCTAACTAGTTATAATTCTGCCTTCTGTGCTGGTGAAAGCACATATTTTTTCAAAATTAAATTTCCCAGTCATAGAGAGTTTGTTTTGCATGCTTAAATAGTCGATCGACATCTACAAATCCTAAGATTTCCAATGGTGCTTCCAAATCTTCATTTGGAGCCCGGGAAGCTAGTCAAATTTCCCCTACAAGATTAGGCATTATTCTTTAAAAAATGCCAGTGCATTTTTTATCGCTAACAGGTTGTAGCATGTAATTCATGCACCTTCTTCCTGAGTGCATCAACCACTTTATTCTCTTTCCCCTTGATATGATTTATATCAAATTCATATTCGCTTAGAAATTATAACCATCTACTTTGCCTAGCATTTAGATTTGGCTGATCAAATAAATATTTCAGACCATTGTGGTCTGTTCTTAGCTCAAACCTCTTTCCCATGAGGTAGCGTCTCCATTTCCTCAAGACATTCACTATGGCTTCCAACTCCAAATCATGAGTGGCATAGTTTCTTTGATGATCCTTCAATTTCCTTGATTCATAACATATGACAAACCCATTTTTACTGAGGACTCCACCAAGTCCTTCATTACATGCATCAGTGCATATGATGAAGTCTTCATCTAGGTATGTGATCCTTAATATTGGAGAACTTTTCAATAATTGTTTCAAGTGTTGGAAACTCTTCTCGCAATCTTGTGTCCACTGAAACTTTGCTCCCTTCCTTTGAAAGGAAGTGATTGGGTGTGCAATCATTGAGAATCCTTCAATAAATATTATGTAGTAGCCTGCAAGACCCATGACTGATCTCACCTCTGTCACATTCTTCAGCGCTAACCATTCTCTAATGGCCTCTATCTTCTCAGGATCCATTGTTATCCCATCCTTTGAAATAATATGTGCCAAATAATGAATTTGTTTCTGATAGAATGAGCACTTGCTCAATTTGGCATACAACTGATGCTCCCTTAATACTTGCAACACCATCATCAAATGATGTTCATTCTCTTCCTCTGACTTGAAATATATAAGAATGTCATCCAAAAAGACAATGACAAACTTGTCCAAATACTCTCGAAAAACACCATTCATTAAGCACATGAAAACAACTAGTGCATTTGAAAACCCAAATGGCACCACTGTGAACTCATAATGACCATACCTTGTCCTGAAGGCGGTATTGTTGATATCTTCTTCTTTAATCCTTACCTGATGGTATCTTGATCTAAGATCTATCTTTGAAAATATCTTTGTATCCTTCAATTGATCAAAGAGGTCATCAATCCTTGGTAGAGGATACTTGTTCTTAACAGTCACTTTATTCAACTATCTAAAGTCAATGCACAATCTTAGTGTTCCATCTTTCTTTCTCACAAACAAGACCGGGGCACTCCAAAGTGACACGCTTGGGCATATATACCCCTTCTTCAGAAGTTCTTCAAGCTGCATTTGCAACTCCTTCAATTTTGGTGTACTCATTCTGTAAGGAGTCTTTGATACTGGCGCTGCTCCAGGCATTAAATTTATAGAGAAATCAATGTCTCTCCTTGGGAGTAGTCCGGGTACCTCCTTGAACACATATTCAAAATTTTCCAAGACTACATAATCCTCCAAATTTGGAACCTTATCTCTAGGTGTCTCCGCCAAATGAGCTGCAATTATTTGACACCCTTTTCTGTAACATTTCTTCAGCTGCAATGCTGAAATTTCTTTAATGGTTATTGCCTTGGGAATTCCTTGTACATTCCTTAGTTTCCCTTCCTCATCTAGGCAAGTAAATCCTTTGTTGTGATAGTCTAAGAGAGTGTCATGTTGGTCCAACCAATCCATCCCAATTAGACAGTGACAGGAACCTAAAGGCAATATGTTTAAATCTACCTTGGTGTTCAGTCCATTCATGTCTATCAGGCATGACTTAACGATCTCATTAAATTTTCTTCTGGCTCCAGTAGCTAGTTGCACCAACCAGGATTTCCCATGCTTGCTTCTTGGAAATTGCAAACTTTCCACCATCTTAGGGTCTATATAACTATGACTAGCTCTTGAATCAATTAAAAGCAATGGTTTGGTTGTTGATCATACCTTACACTTCAATCATGTGGGACTGATACTCTGCTTGCTTGTTTTCCAAGGCTACATAAATCCTTGGCACGTATCTACCCATGTCCTCCACTATTTCAGCTTGTTGTACATTGTGAACAACCCTTCTTTTTTCACCTCTATGAGGACAATCTCTGAACCTATGATCTCCTTTACAACCCCAACATTGCATAGGTGGTTTCCTTAGCCCTTGACTCCCCATGTCAATCATTCTAGGTTCTTAGGTGTTTGATGTCCTTGTGGATTATTTCTGAAGAATGGTGTCTTAGCTCACTTCTTCCTCTGATCCATCTTGAATTTTTTATTGTCTTGCCAAGCCTTTTGGAAAGCTGACCTTGATTTCTGGTGATCATATAGGCATTTATCTCTTCTTATGGTATCTTCTAATGTCTTGGGATCATCATACTGTATTTTGTAACTGATGAACGATGGAAATCCACTCAAATACCTTTGAATTTTGACTGTCTCATCCTTGATGAAAGAGACAGACTTCAGCGGTTCCAGAAACCTTCTCTCATATTCATTTATGGTCATACTTCCAAGTTTGATTTCAAAGAACTCTTTCATTTTATTGTCATAGTATCTCTTAGTCAAGTATTTCTTCTCAAAATACTTCTTGAATTCCCTCCAAGTAACACTTTTCTCTTCAATGTGGTGCACCTGCACAAGTTGATCCCACCACATGGAGGCCTTTCCTTTGAGTTGATAGATAGTAATTCCACCTTCTGCATGAGAAGAATAATTATGCAATTGAAAATACTTTCTCATGCCCAACAACCATGTTTCTGCATCTTCATCCTTCTTGTTCTCACCATCAAATGTAGGAGGTTTGATTTTTTTCATTTCTCCTCGTAGCTCATCCACCCCAGACCTAATATACCTTCTTACAGGGTATAGACTTGAGTTTTTTTCTACTCTCTTATTGGAATGACTTGGGGAATAATGGTGATGTCTACTAACACTTTTTGTTTTTCTTTTCTCATCTGAAGGCTTGTGACTTTCAGATTTTCTTGAGCCACTCTCCTTAACCAATTTATTTTCTATTTTTTTCAATCCCTCCAATAAGTTCATGTTGAAGTCATCATTCTACTCTTTGGCTCTCATAATATTTTCATTATCATATTTATGGCTTTGGACATCCTTCTGCAAATTCTTAATGATCTCATCCATATTCATGTTTTCATTCCTTTCTTCTCCATGTCCGTTGGAGTTCGTTCCTTCAATGCCCAAATGAACATCCACCCCTCTGCTCTCATCTTGATGACTATAATTCCCCTGTGCTTCTTCCATTCCTATGGAATCCACACTGGTCTGATCTGATCTAGTTGTTGTTAATTCTGCAAAATGTGCAGCCATCGAAATTTATCAGGATAACTATTCATCGATTCAAGAGAAATATGAACCATTTTGGTTCAATATAAATATCAGAATTATCCCTCCTAATTTCCTGGTGTTATCACCATGACAATTCTAGATAAGACCCAAGTCTTGAAAACATAAACATGCAGTGCTTTCAGAGATACATCTTTGCAAGAAGGTGTTTTTTCGAAACCACTTTCACCAAGACGCGGTATTACGTGTTTCAACATGTCAAATCCACCACTCGTGGAGTGGGCGACGGCTAGTCAAATCACCCCATTTCACTCGTTTGATACTTCGCAACCATGTGACGTCAGTTGAGTGCTGCCATGTAATGAAATCAAAAGATAATCATTCGAAATGTATTATGGCAACCCAACGCTCTTATACGTAGTCCATCTATGCTTCATAATTGGAATTCTATAACTACCAATCCTTAAGTATGAAGGTATATGTGTATCCATAACCGAGGTAATCTCCAAATTGCTCAACTTTCTTCTCTCTATAAAATAATTTCGGTATCCACAACCTGAGATACATGGACAAGGATAAATCCAGTGAGACTGGTTATTCGGGCAACATGCTAGAATTTCCTGCGAATAAGGAGGAAAGGGTCCTTGTGCACATTCTAGCGACTAAATTCCACATAGATCCGGCTATAGACTCGTGGTTGGAAGTCATGATGAATCCCACTATGAAGGATTTAGTCATCAACAGGCCAGCCACTAAGAAGAAAAGGAGCAAGCAACAGAAGAAGGAGGAAGTCACGACTGAAATGGCCAAAAGTGTTGGAGAGAATTAACCAATATGGTTAGATTCTTTAAAGGAGGAGATCGCTAAGCTGAAGTGAGTCTTCAACTAAAATTAAACATGTTTCAACGAATTTTTGAACAGCTGGTAGCAGAGGTAAGGAGCACCAGAGATGATAAGCATGTTCTTAAACGACCCTTTTTATAACAGGATAACTGCTATCATCCCCCTTTTTGTAATTTTGTGATTAATACGATTATATAAATACAGAAGTGGATTTTAAACTGTTTATTACAAAATTCTATCTGGTGGTGTTATGAGTCTTGTTTTCTTTTATAGTATGTTTTTCTTGTAATCTTATATTTCACTTCCATCTATCTGAATCGAAGGAATATAAAACTCGGAATTCCTTTTCTTTTAAACTTTGATGTAGCTGTGTGTTTCTTTTTCTTCTAATATTATGCAAATTAAACTCGGACTCATCACCTTCCAAGTGATTTTGCGTGCACTAAACTTCGACCTGTACATTTATATTTATCATGCATAGCAATATCATAAGGTAAAACTCTTTTTTGCGCACCTATATCCACTATGCATTTCTTCTCCGTCACGCCAAAAACTTGCGTGCACTACTTTTGTGTTGTGCACCAATATCCACTGTGCATAGTTTTGGTATCACGCACCGATACTCCACATGCATTTTTCCCTATGCATTGCACCATGTCAAAGTTCAATAGGTTCCATCGCGAACAATAATCTGCGTGCACCAACAAAACTCCTCTATTTCATGCAATACTTGCACACCCCATGTGCACATTACTATGTGTGTGCTCACCACGCAAGTCTAAATTCAGTGTGTGCATTTGCACATAATAACCTTCCACATGGTGCCACAATTTACCGTGCACACTTGCACGCTAACATTTTCCATGCGGTGTCAAAATTTACCGCGCACGCTAGCACGCCAACATTTTTCAAGGACGCTCTGTGACTTGAATTTTGGTCACTTTGAAGTTACTCTTCTATGAATATTATCTTCAACTGAACCCCTCTGGCCCATCCAGGCTCAGTGTTGAAACTGAGGCTATGATACCAATTTGTAACTTCCCCCGACCATCCACAGGCTGGGGAATGCCACTCCAGAGCAATCTCTCATGCTCTGACACCAGTTGCTAACATCCCCAGCCTTAAACAGGCTGGGCCATGCTACTCTAGGGAATGCTTCATTCTCTTACTGTGGAACATATGGTAACATACCCAATAATCGACTGAGCTATGCCACATAAATTTTCTCTTCGAACTGCTTGCAACTTAAACATATACGTACAACACTCTTGCAGAAGATGTACATATAAACATAAACAAACAATTACTTTCCGTAATATATGACTTTATACTGAAATAACAGTAACCACAGATATGCAGCATATACAGGAAAATACCCATAAAATACTGGCAATTATAATCACATATATGATAAACCGTAACATAAGAACGTAAATAACAATGCAACATATCATTTTATCATACGATTGGTACTTATCTTGGAAATATTGTCACCAACTGCGTACATACCGTCCACGAACCTCCCAGCCTTAGAATACACTGTTCATCACTCTTAACAGTGAGTCACCCCCGAGCTAGGACTGAACTCCACCTGGGTAAAGGGTTCCTAACTAGGCTAAGGCTCATGGACAACAGGAAAGACTCTTTCTCATGTGCTCACTCAACTAACAAACTAGAACCTCTCATTCCCCACATGCTTGTTCCACCCAAGGAAGTGTGACCCTTCTCTGCTCAACAGTCCCTCGACTTCCCCACTTCCCTTCCAAGGCTTCAGCAACAGGCTGGACCGGAAGTCTCAGAGGACTGTAGCTGCAATTTAGCACCTTTGGGAATCAATCCCCAGCAATTCTATCACTCGGATAATTGCACACAGGCCTGACAACCCGCTTCTTCAATCTCGCTCCAAGCTAACCAGATACACCAACTGGAAAAGGTTATGGAAATAAGCTTGGATATGGTGAAATTGATGTCTCAAGGATAACTGACTGTGTGAGTGAAAATGGTCATGGACTTATTGACTGGATAACTGAGCGATGGAAGGAATCACCGTGAAACTCATCGTAAAATTGATGGTGAGAATGATGGTCAAGCTGCTGGTAAGAATCCCCGTGAAAAAAGTGACCAAATGAGCTAAGTCCCCACGATATGAATGCATGTCCCCAACTTGACACTTGTCATATCGGAAGTTACTTTGGTCCACTTGTCCCCAACTTTAGAACTTAGGAAAAAATAATTATCCATACTTTATACTTTAGTAAATATTAATATAATATTCCATTTTGGCTTAAGCTCTCTAGCTTAGCCCTTTCCTTAACTGGTGAAGTTCAGTCCTTCACTTTTGGCCCTCCCTTTCCTTAACTGGTGAAGTTCAGTCCCCCATCTCTTTTATCATGGTCGGTCTGCGTACAATGATGTATTTTATATTAATCATGAGACATGTACAAAATAGGCGCATTGGCCTTTAACATCTAGGCGTTCTGGCCTAATACCAAAACATAAGAATCCCAACTTATAATAATTGGCTCACCAGTCTGTAACACATATCATATACATGAGGATTGTTATCCTTCATATTGAGCACACTTTAGTTACTACGCGCGGTATCCAGGAATGTGCACACTACATCATTTTACTGTGCAGTTCATGCGCACACTATGCCAAGGAAAGTGCATTACAAAATGATGTCAAAACAGCTCACCATCTTAAGTACACTTATATTACATTTACAATTGGGTTCGACCAAGGGATATTACATGAAGGCATATTAGGAGGACATCATGTAGGGAAATAAACAACACAAAAGGTTCTCAGAGATGGCCTCTAGTGACCCACTTTACATAAGGATGCTAAGGAATACTATAGAGTCTGTGATGTATGTCAAAGAGTAGGGAAGACTTATAGAAGGGATGAGATGCCATTAGAACCTCAGTTAAATTTACAAGAATTTGAGAAAAGGGCTACTGACTTTGTGGGAGCTATAAACCCATCATGAAAGTACACAGGAGCTCGATATATCATCACTGCTACAGAGTATTTGACCAGATGGGCAGAAGAAAGAGCAATTAAAGATTGTAGTGTAGCTACAACTGCGAAGTTCATCTTTGATGATATTATAACCATATTTGGATGCCCGAAGATCCTTATGAGTGATCAAGGCACACACTTCATCAACAAAACTATTAAAGCCTTGACTCAGGAGTTTGAAGTTCACCATAAGAAGAGCACACCATAACACCCACAAACGAATGGTACAGTCGAAGCTTTCAATAAGATTTTGGAGACAATGCTAACTAAGATTTTCAGTGTTAACATAGATGATTGGGATTTGAGAATTTCAGCAGTGTTATGGGCTTATCGAACTACTTGCAAAAATTTAACAATGCATACTCCCTTCAAGTTAGTTTATGGCTAGGAAGCGGTGGTACCTATGGAATATTGGTTCCTATTTTAAGAATTGCAACATTTATAGGTATGGATGACACCGTCGTTGTTCAAGACAGGCTTGCACAGTTGATGGAACTAGAGGAAGACAAGTTCATTGCAGGATTTCATCAACAAGTACAAAAATAATGAGAAAAGGCTTACCATGACAAACATATCAAAAAGAAATCTTTTAAACAAGGAAATTTGGTACTTTTATATGACACCAAGTTCATGAAGCATCCAGGAAAGTTCAGGACACATTGGATTGGGCCATTCGAGGTTGTCTATGTTACAGAAGGTGGAGTTGCGTAGTTGAAGACTCTTAATGGAGAATGGAAGGATGGTTTAGTAAATGGGAGTCGATTGAAGTTGTATTGTGACAACCAACTGCCTCGCAGCTCTCAGTAAAAGAAAAGGAATAAGGGTCTAGGTACCAGGCACAGTTGAAATTGGGTACCAGACACAGAAAATACAGTCTACACACAATAGGGAGGGACATAGCATAAATCACAGACTACTCCACGCAGTCTGCAGTTGAAGTAATATAGAAGGCTCAACCCTGCAGTGACTCGGGACGAGTCACATGTGAGTGTTGGGGGCATGTTGGCCCTTGGTCATGTATTAAGGAAGAAAGCAAATATTAAGGAAGAAGAAAGACAAAGTATGAAGTGCACGGAAGGCACAAAAACTGAGGAAGGGTCGAAGTGGTTAAAGAAGCATAAAATAAGGAACGAAGTAAAGGAAAGAAAGTCGTTGAAAGAGAATATCAAGGAAGACAAAGCAACAAAGAAGATAGATCGCTGACAAGTCATCAAGCAGAAGAAGACACTAATGGGTGATTTGGAGCACCTTGCGGAGAAGAAGGAAGAGCAGGTCGATGAAGTCCTTAAAATGAGGGTTATGTGGACCTAGGGTTTTGACACCTAGGCTTCGGTCCATGGTTTTCTAAGAGTCATGAAATGTATAAATACAAGTCTAGAGATTCTAGATGAGAGGCGATAGTGGTGTTGAGATGTAAAAGTGTTATGTTTTAGGGTATTCTTGTATTTTGGGTCTTCAGCTGGGTGCGAAGATCGACGTTGCAGCTAGGTGCGCAGGGATAGGAAATAAAGAGAGAGAGACAGAAGGATCTACAATTGATTGTGCATATAGAACTGTATATCTTCATCTATTCTATCAATAAACACAGTTTTGTGGATGTATCCCTAGGGAGAGGGTGAACCACGTAAAATCTTATTGTTCCATGTGGTTGATGCTTTGTTAATTACTAGATTTTACACAGTTATTGCACTATTATTTTTCCTTTTGAAGATAAGAAGATATATCTTACTTCGTAAAGTTAATACTATTAAGAATCGTTGTGCTATTTTACGTTGTTCTTTTGGAATCATCTTTCATTCCCTTTGGTTGCAGACACTTGTTTCTTGCAACCCCCTTATTGCTACTTCGAGTGAGACTTCATTTGCTTCGTAGGTGTTTCCGTAAGGGCTATTATTTAGGGTTTGTTGGTGTGTTGTTAGATTTGAACCCTGGGTATGCCCCTGTGCCAACACCATTGTTCGACACCACTGGCGAGGTTGCGCAGTGTACTAAGTTCCTGATCAGCAAGGTGCATGACAGAAGTTTGTGGTTGGATAGGAGATATCCAATCCATGCAGAAGACATCCACCAACTCACTGGACTGTCCGTTGAGGGTGAGGATGTGTCCAAAGGATTCCAGGGTCCCAGCAAGCACAACAAGAAGAAAGGGGAGCCCGGCCTATATGAAAGGTTCCACACACATAGGTGGGGGCGCACAACCAAGATCGACCCCATACTACCTGAGACGATTACGACTGGCTACTACATCATATCCAACAAATTCATGAGGTCCTACTATAAGGGAGAATGCACATTGGATGCATTATTAGTGACGGATTTTCACCAATATCATTGTCTTCAACTGGTGTAGCTATCTATTGGAGGAACTACTTGTGGCTTGTGAGGAAGCCCAGGAGAAAGGAAGTACCTTCACCTATGAATACTTGTTTCTTGCATTTGCAATGCTCAAGTGGATGCCACCAGCTGGAAGATCATTGGTGCTAGAAGACAAGGGGTGCCTAGCAAAACTGTTTGATCCCTAACATTCAAGGGCAGACTTGGAGAACAAAGCCTTCAACAACACAACATTCTCCAAGTGGTACAATGGGATTATTGACACAACACAAAGGTTGCACATTCCAGATGATCTCCTTAACTGCAAAATGAGGAACATAGCCTTCAGCATGAACCAACACCATACTTTTGTGTGGCCAAGGTATGCCAATAGGGAGGAATTTCACTCATGGATGTTGTCATTCTATTTGGACGAAGAGACCTTTGACAAGGAGGTGATGTCCTGCCCTGGAGTCAAATGTAACCCGCACAAGTCAGGGATGCACTATGTTTTTCCCATCGAGATGCTAAAGAGAAAGGTCATGAAGTAGTGGTAGGACCGAGTTCAGGCCCAGTGTAACAGAAGAAAGAATCTCTGCCGCAGACATAATTTGAAGAGGAGGAAGTGATGCAACCACTAGAGCGGAAGAAAAGAACACTGTCGATGTTCCCGCAACTTCCAGAGAGAGCAATGTTGATAGGTAAGGATGTCAATGAAATCCTTAGTGCTGCATACATCATAGAGCCTATAGCCAAGAAAACCAGAACAGGAATCTCCCCGAGCAAAGTTTTGAACCACCAACCCATCTCATCCAATGTTCCCCGCACTCGCTCAACGGTTCGAGTATCCCCCATCATACATATTCAGGAAAACCATGATCTTGACACCCATCCATCCACCATCATCATTGAGCACCCTCCATAACCACCACAACCCCATTCACCACCCACAGAAACTGACAATCCACCCCAAACCATTGATCCAAAACCCATGCAGCTCAATCCCTTAGAAATACCTGAGAAGAGGCCAGAACTCCCAGAAACAATCCCAGAGTTACTCGAGCAGAGACCAGAACTTCCTGGTCCAAATTCAAAAGTACTTGAGAAAAGGATACAACTGACTGGCCCAAATCTTGAGCCCATGACAAACATATCATACCTTTTGTGAAACATAAAGACACTCAAACGATAGAAAACCCGCAAGTCCAAAGTATCCAACACATTTCCTCAACGGTCAGGGTTGAGGGTGCCATGGGAAGCGCAACTACGAAAGAGGAGGTACATAAAGAGGCGGAGCTACCCGAGGTTTAGAAGGAACCAGAGACAACTTTAGGGCAAAGTGCAACATCAATGCAGGAACATATGGACCTAGTTCTCAAAAACCATCAGCAGTGCGTAGAGTTGTTGCAACTCTTCCTTTCCAGAACAAAGGTTCTAACACTCCTGCCATCAGCGTTGAGGTTGAGGCTTATGCCAGGACCATCCACATGAGAGGAGGAGGTAGAGACTCCCTCAGAACATTCAATGACCAGTGGACTCCCACTACAGGTTCGAGCACCCAGGGATGCCACCCCTTCATCCATTGACCTTGCACAATGGCTAGTGATGTACCTAGTTTGAATGATCAGAGCCTCACCTAATCAACTGGAGCAGAGGCTCCAATAGGCTGAAAGGTCTGCAGAGTTTGCAAGGGAGGAAGAGTTCCTTGTGCAAGCGTCCAGAAAATAGGAAGCACATGCCAAGATCCAGGTGGAGCACAAACTAGAAAGTGTTCAGGAGAGGCTTGTTGAAGCCTAGTCAAAAATACGGAAGGTCGCACCCCAACTGCCAGAAGCTAGTGATGCAGAAGATTCAGAGCATCAAATTGAACTAATTCGAGGGGCATGGCCACAATTATCCATTCACGTAGAGCATCTAGAAGTGAAGCTATGGCATACTCAGCAAGAAGCATAGCAGCAACCTCAAAAAATGGAGGAGCAGATGGAGAAAATAGTGCTAGAAGGAAACAATACCCGAGAAACACTACACAAGCGCACAACTGAGTGCAAAAAATATCCAAAGAAGTCAGTGATTGGATGGGAATCATTGCTAGATGCAACAAGACTCTAGAAGATGTGTGCGCTAGAATCCAATTGTTGAATGAGGAATTTGCGACTACTATGGATCCGCTGGAGCAACATCAAAAGTTTTATCAGATTCAACAAGCGGATAATGAGTTGAACGCTCTATTTGAGGTGCAATCCGTAGACAAGAAGGAGTTGCGCGACTTTTGACCTATCATTCAGAAAATATACATGCAAATGCATCAGGTTGATGCAACATCAGAATCTGAATGGAACTCTTTGGTTGCATCTAAGCCCAAGGAATGTGTCATAGATGCGACCCAACAGTTTGTCGTCGAGGCCTCACTTCTTGCCAGGAAATGGCAGGATAAATTTGGGAGCTTTCATAAATTCAAGAAGTGGGCCTTGGAGTTGGTCCCAGAGTTGGGCCCTTCATTTGAAGAGGCAGAGAAAGAGAAATCGAAATCATAAGAGGAAAATAAAGAGGAAAAGTAGGACAAGTGAAAGCAACAGTTTCTCCTAGAAGTTTTGGAAGAGACGAGTACTTTACTCGAGGGCGAGTCAAGGCTTGTGGTCAGAGCCTATTGGGCCCTTCATTTTTTATTAGAAGCTACATAAGAAGGACTACATTCCCAGTTTTAGTTTAGCACGATTTGCGCAAGCTACAGAAGAATTTGGACAACAGAGCAAGGAAAAGTAACAGAAATTGGTTGCAGAAAAGGACAACACAACGCCAGTAAGGTAAAGGTAGTTGCAACAGAACAAGAAAGCATGCGAGCCCAAAGCCAGAAGACCCTACTCAGCTTATATATATGAGATGTATTCGATTGTAAAAGGGTTATGAGGGTTCTCCCCTTGTTGTCATTATGTTCAGGTTGTTGCTCTTCTTGTTGCTGTATATTGTTGATAAGTTTGGTTTTAGTTCTGTAAATGTAATATGTATACAGTTTTGGGTAAATAGAGCTCTGCAATATGGGTCCAAAGCCAGAGGAGGTCTATAACATAGCATTACTTTGTATCTCTGAGGTTGTATATGATAAAATCTGATGACAATATATAAAGAAGGATCCAAAATTTTGAAATATGTTACATCATTTTGTTTTTATGCATGTGCATTATATATTTACAATACTTCTTTATGCTTCATAAGTTCCATATGATGTTTCTATGTATGAATGATTTTCACAACCTAAGTAGATTCAGTTCCTGCAGGTATGAGCTCAGATTTGTTCTGTATTTAGCTTATCTTGTGCAAGATCATGGTGAATCTTGAAGGTTCTGGGAATCCACCTAAGTATTCTCCTTTCCCTTCCCTATCCTTCTCTCTTGGTTGTAATTCAAGTGAGACTTCTTCTCTTCGGAGGAGATGAAAATATCAGTGCTTTAGACTACACAGTACCTTTTGTGTTGAAATAATGTAACTGCAAAGAGTATTCTTAGTATTATTGATATATTATTCATAGGATCAATCCCCATTGTGGTTTGATCATGTCGGTTATTGTAATAGAACCAAATCCCCTTTTGTGGATTGGTCAAAAGACAATTGTAATAGGAAGAATAAGATGTTGGCCCCAGCAGATATTAAAGAGGCCCAGAAATATAATAAAGGTGGGTTTACCCACCCAGTTTGAGAAGTCAGCCCTACCAGTGAAGAGACACTTCACAGGTGCTAGACTTGTATAAATAAAGGAGGCTAGCGCCTCACTTAGACAAAAACTCACTTGCTCATTTGAGAGACAAATTCAGATCTTCTACCAGAGAAGAAGGAGAGAGAGAGTGGCGCATATCTGGGAGAGGACTTTATGTATTAGTTTAAGAGATCTCTTGGCATTGTATTGGCTATCTATATTAAGGAATTTTTGTTGGGTTTTCTTCCCCTAGAGGGTTTCCCAGGATAAATGTTGTGTCTCTTGTGATTGTGTATTTCTCAGTGATCTTGGATTATGCTATTGTTATCTAATGAAATGCAAACATCTATAATAATGGCTTAAACACTAACATTGTGTTGGTAACCTGAGAAGGACCCTAGTCTAATCAATTATGCACCAACAAAACTTTCAACCTCCTCTATTATGTTATAATATCTCACTCCTAGATGCTCTGCTCAAATATGGAACAAGTGCAATGCTCAAAGAATGAAACCCCTTCTCTTCATAGCGACTCAGTATTTACATAGCCTAATATCCATCCAGGGTTAGGTTAGGGTTAGCCTAATATCCATCCAGTGTTAGGTTAGGGTTTTTTCATTCCTCAAACCTCAATTAATGTTTTCCTACTTGATACCATGGTGGTCAACATGGCAGGTCAACTTGCGGGGGGCATAACTTCCACGTACAAACTCTGATTGAGGTGATTTCTGAATTGTTGGAAATATTTCAATGTGTGGAATGGAGTCGAGAGGTAGTAGCTATGCTTGCTAATTTTTGACCCCAAAAAGTCTCATTTGATGCCTCAAACAAGCTCTAGAAGGTTATGGAACCTAAATCTCCAAACTAGGACTTCCCACTAAAATGAGCCCTACAAGCCAATTTCTCCATTTTTTCCACCCAAAAAATACTAAGATAGATGAAAAATTATATAATGATCCATTCAAGATCATTCACGTACAAAGGGATAGGAAACACAAAGGTTTCTTGGAGCTAGAAAGTTGGTTAGGCTCCTAGTTGGCTAGGAGGTTAATTCTAGTTTAGGCAACTGAAAGAAAAGGGGGACTTTACTACACTACACTT
This sequence comes from Picea engelmannii, assembly GCA_009831015.1. Classification (NCBI taxonomy): domain Eukaryota; kingdom Viridiplantae; phylum Streptophyta; class Pinopsida; order Pinales; family Pinaceae; genus Picea; species Picea engelmannii. The sequence continues at coordinate 1,265 of ML866506.1, read as the reverse complement.
GGACAAATTGAAATAGGAAAAAGAGGTAGCATTCTTATTATTATTCAATGGATTTATGCTCAAAATTGGAAGTAATATGTTGTTGATTTCCCTTAGTTAAATGTTCAATGAAATGTTAGTTGAAATGTTGTAAATTTAACATTTGACAACCATGAAAAAAATGTTGATTTTTCTTTAAATTAATTACAATGTAAGGAACAACTAAATTACATAAATATGAATTTTATAAGGTAGTGAGAAAGAAACGCTATATTGCACTGAACATGGATAATTTTAAGGGTGGAAATTTATCTCAAAATGTAGAAACCTTGGGGAATCTTACTAGTCTTTAATATGCAAACTATAAAATGTTTGGCAATACTTTTGAAAAAATATTCAAATTTCTACGGATTTTATATATTTTCTATAAAATTTGGGCTATTTTTAAGGTAAAATAATTTTAATCTATAGAATTTGGGCGAATAACTTTTATAAAAAAATGGAAATTGATCATTCCTTTTTTTTTTTGGAAAAAGCATGAAAAATTAACCCATAGGCTATGCATAACCCCTAACATTTTTCAAATTCAAATACTAAATAATCAAACAAAATAATTAGTGAATAATAACACCATGTTAAAGCCTTAAACCATTTAGCACCATGTTAAAGCCTTAAACCATTTAAAGTGCTACAATATTACCCCATACATAATTGACTCTTATAGAGATTATGGGGTCTATAACCTTATTTATGCCATTACATAAGGAAATGGGTATGTATTGATCATAATGAGTGGGATCATTTTCGTTTGGAATTGTGATGAGTTGGACTTAATGCAGGGAGGATTTTCCCCTTGTCTTTGGAGTCCTAGTGAACCTCAATGATATCATGCTTAATGATATCTGAGAAGAACCCCTGAAAATCTCCATAAGAAACCCATTTAGACAAGGGTTTTTCTTATTTTGAAGGTTTTTAGATTTTGATTTAATTCCTCCATGGATATCTATCACAGCAAGTCTATGTTTGTGTCTTCTTCGAATCTAGGGGAGATAATGATAATACTAGTACATCTTGAATAGTTTCCTTTTGGCACTGACTAAATATTCTGGGAATGTGATATGATCAATTCACTTATTTTTTTTCATAGGAATGGCAAAGCTCACCCATTTCATTGTGGATTCACTGCTTTCTTGGCAGATGCTTGTTTGTGAAAAATGGTGTACTATTGTTTCCAGCCAACACCCAAACAACCCAACTCTTCATTATCCAACGAAGCTTTTCTTAGG
>ML866504.1:21633-38273 GCA_009831015.1 Picea engelmannii | reverse complement strand
TAATTTCATCACTAAATGGGGTTGAATGGGGTTCATGCATGCATGCCTGATTGAGTCTATGGAAATCCATACAATCATGGATTCCACTTATTTTCTTGCATGTATCATGATTAGATTGATTCAATCTTATTCCTCAACCAGAAAGATCAACACGACATCAATTGTTTTGTCTATTTCATGTTTCCACTTGAATTTAATTTAATTTTCATCTCATATTGTCCTCCAATTATGCCCTTCATTTATGTGAAATTCATGGGAACATGTTGGCTTCAAAACCTAAATTCAAAATCTGCATAAGTTGTAAGACCATCTAAATCAACCTCCATTTGTTCCAACCTCCTGATTATTTGGCCAAACACAACTAGATCAATGAGGAAAACATGCACCATGGTCCTATTGACTGCCAAGGGTTCTTTAAAAAGATGTTCACATAATACATTTGATCCCAAATCGAGCATGACTTCCTGCATCTCATTTCCTCAAACTAGTGCATTCAATTGTAATTATTTTCTTAACCTTTTCTTCTACACATGACATGGGGGTCTATCAATTGCATCTATGGGTGATTCCATTAACAATTCAAGTTCCTCCCTCCAACCACTAGTCACTTCAACATCCTCCAATATTCGTATGAATGTCTTCAACCATCCTTGGACCTCATATTTTTCTTACTGCACTGACAAGGCTTAGCATATGGTCGGTGGTTGAACAATAGAGAACAATTTTTCCACCTTTGCAATGTGTCCTTCAAGTGGACAACCTCTTGCATCTTGAAAATATTATTTTGTGGAATTGGATCAAACACTAGCACCATTGGTAGATATATATATATATATATATATTGGCCCTGGATCTGTGGCTTCCACATCTACTCCTGTCTTGGACTTGCCCCAGGTCATGATATTTCTGCATGTATATGTGTGGCCCACTAGATTGCGAGCAAGGATATCTGCCTTATAATTGACCATGTTTACCCCACAATACCTTATGTCCCATGCCCCCCATTATTCAATTAGATTTGAGGAATCCTTAGTGTTACACTCAATCTTCTAACAAAAAGGACACATCAAGGTTGATGTGGTTGTGGACAGTTGCATGTGATGTGTCCCATCTCATTACAATTGTAACATAGTGGTGGAGGATGGTTTTCATCATTCCACAATGCTTGGTTATATTGGTTCTATGTTTTCCCTCTATTCCTGGCCCCAATTGACTTTATGGAAAACATGTTCTTCTCAAAGCATTTAGCACAAATAGTCAATATGTGAGTGTTTACCTCTTAGAAGTCGTAAAATACAACTGTTAAATAGTGCCACTATGTTTTTGTACTAGTGAGTGATGATAGGGATCATGATCTAGATTCCAACATGTATCATGGATCTCTCATCCGCCTTACCCACAAATGGGTTCACAACATCAATGGTGTATATCCAAAACATGGAGCAATTATTCCATAAATGGCCTTCTAGCTTACATAGCGTTCACCACATTGCCTTCTTTGCACTTTACTTTTACTTCACCAACTATTTAATCTGCTCAATCATACCTCTCAATTGATATTGAAACTACACCAATCTTGGAATCGACACTTTATCTAGTCCATTGATAGACTTCGGTTGCATTGTGAATTCCAAATATTTTTGCTATGTTAACAAACACTATTGCAACTATGACATCTATAGGTGTGGTAACAAACCACCAATAAAAAATTCCTTGTGTTGCTCCTCTTGGATTGTGTACCTCAACTGGATCATCAAATATTGTAACCACTCGTCATACTATGAGACAATTTCTCCAACCTTCTACTTCATCTCTAGTATTTTTGCAACGCTTTGTTGCTCTGACTTTCACTCATGTAACTCATTCACAAAGTTTGCCTACAATTGAACTAAAGTCACACCATGAAGAGTGGGAGTGATTTTGTTGCACTTCATATACCATTACAATGATCTTTCCTATAGTGTTGTTGGAACTCCACCCAATGGGTCTCCACACCTTCCAGATAGAATCACAGAGGAACTAGTGCTACTCTCCCATATCTTCACCCGATATAAGAAATAATATAGGAAGCTAAAGAGAGTATTAATTTGGTTCTATTGTTGCCATTCTTAATTGATTATTTTGAACAAACACATATCCTTAGTGTCTTACCTATTTTACAACTAGCATTACTCCTACAACCATACTCACAAGACTAGACAATGTTGAAGATAAATTGTGATTATGTTTAGCAATCACACTTACATTATTCAAAGCCATTGTAGTAGGGGTACTCAGATTGCTAATCAAACACACACTTGCACTCTGCATATAAACAGTTGTTAGGTTTTGACAAAATTCAAAAGGTGCAGTGGGTAGGTCATATGATTGATTGGCATCAATGTCATTTCGATATGCTTTCTCGATGGCATGAATTTTTGCAGGGTTAGAATATGAGAATGATGCAAATTCAAATGCTTTTTCAAATTCCTTTTCTTAATTTGTCTCTTTTATAGCTTTCGCGGTGAGTTTTGTGTTAGTAGGATTGGCCAATATGTTTGCACCAGTAGCCCAAGGTATGCATCCCGCATGCATTCATCAATATTCCATCTCAACTCCTCACAAGTTTCTTCTATTGGTGTGAACTCCTAACTTCTTTTCATAAAAAAAAATTCTTGAACTTCTCTTTCGAGGCTGTCTAAAACTCCTTCCCATGCTTCTCTCATTCTTTTCATTGTAACACATTCTTAGTGCATTTCAAGATCGTATGTTATGATCAAATATTCCTACCTAACAAAGATATTTTCCATTTTTTTTTTCTATCACCAGCTCTCAATTATCTCTATATGATTTTATTGTCCTCTTTCCCAATCTCTTTCCAGATCCACTACTTTTACTTTCATCAATACTTCAAGCAACTTATGACATTGACTCTGCCATTAGGTCCTCCTACCATTCAAACTCCCTAACATAGGACTTATGCTTCCATATTAGTGGGGATTTTCAACATAGCATGTTCCACTCAACATTTTAATCCACATCGATATTTCTTCAATTAATGTTCTGCGTAGTCCTTTCTCAAAACAATTTACCACATTGGATGAGATTGATTTCATTCTACCACAAACTCCAAAGAATATACTTCAACAACATATTTACACCAAAAATCAATTGCTCATATAAACTCAATTCTTGGTGTTCAAACCCACCATCGTTGCTTCTTCGTGCATCTTTCCAACCATTCATGCGAATTTACTAGGAATTCAGCCTAGAAAATGTCATGCAAACACTTAAAAAAACACTTATATTTAAATATTACATCACCTTGACCTAAACATGCACTTTCTTGGCATGCAAACTCATGAATTCTTACTTGTTTCCAATTTTGAATATGAGCTTCTCTGGCCTCTGCTGCATCTCTCTTACTCTACATTTGTCAAGGTCTTGACAATAGAACCATGTTGTTGGCTTTATGATAGAACCGCCATTCATAGGAATTGTCTAACACGAGCCCTATTTAGTCTATTGCATTGGTATATTCAACATTATGAAGGAAGGAGTTCTCACGTGACGAGTGTATGATATTTGTCATGTGAATAGTGCTCAGAGTATTAAATATTTAGTGTTTGTGCACAATTTAATAGATTCCTTTTAAACACATTCATGCAAGTTAAGAAAACTCAAAGTAGACATAATAAAGATAGTAATTGAAACATCATCTAGATAAGTAACAATGACATATATATGAGTAGAATAGTGTTCCAATGTATTCATAGGTTAAGCATTACATATCATAACAATATGAACTCATAAATCTCCAACCAACAACTGACCAACTAACTCTCAATACTTTATATTTTCAACAAATATATCTCTTTACACCATAATAATCACACACACACACATATCTATAGGGTGTGGAGGTGGTTATGAAATAATTTGGAATATATTGGAGAATCTACCAACTATAAAAAAAGGTTTGCGCCTTTAGGAAAATGTTCATATGATCAAAGAGATATGGTAAATAAAGTTTTTGAGATGAATCATAAACTCAAAATACTTGGGATTTCATGGCTTGATGTCTTCTATAGATTTTCCTTCTATTGTTATTAGCTACGTATCAATATTTAGACAAAACTATCCCATAAAAACTACCATGGTTTGAAGAAATTAACTCGTCTTTCTTACCCTTCCTAGGTACTCCTCTCTTGCCTTCATTCCTCATAATCCCATCAAGGGCAAGGACTTCATTCTCTATCCTTGTGTCTCCCTACACAAATTCATCATAAATATTCTCAAAGGTGGGTAACTTCTCATGACCACATAGACCCTAAGCAAAGGGTTATTGTGATGGAGAAAAATTGTTCAATGCAATGGGCACCAACTCATCATTTTCAACTTCCCCCCCTAAGGTAGCCAACTAATCTATGAAATCTATGATCTTCATCAGGTAACTAGCCATGATATTTATGTCACTCGTGCAGATGGAAAAGAGCTTATTTATTATGTACATGTTACAATAAATGTTCACACTTTGATAGAAACCTACCAAATAATTTATTCTGCTTTGCAATGAAAGTTATTAAATGGTTCTTCAAGGAATTAAGAATGAGTCTCTTTGATTTACCCTCTTTCTTATTTTAATAAGCTGACTAAGTAGGATCACTAGGATTAATAGCCTTGTTTTAAACAAACACCCAAATCTCAACCTCCTCCGACAACATTTTACAATCTATAATTCCAAGCTATAAAGTTGGAAGCACCTTCTAACCTACGACACTCTCTAAATTGGGAGTGGTCATTTTTGTAAATCCCAAAGAAAACCTTGATTAACAAGTTATCCAACAAGTATAGTAGATCGATCACTTATATTAGGTGAAAACCCAACTCCAAACTTTGGAATGACTAGGGCATCACACCCAACAACTACATGTTGAAATATTCATCTCAATCTTTCACAAGGAAGTAATTTCAACATAAAAAGCTATGATACCATGTAGAATCCACCTAATTTGAAATTACCACTTGACTTATCTAAGGCCAATAATCTACTTCATTGAGTTTGCAGCCTAGTGTAGAAACCATTTTCTTCAATGCCCCTACAAGAAACTTCAAATATGTCCAACACTACTAGGAAAACTCAAAAATATAGATACTACAAATGCTTCAAGCATATATAACTTCATCAACCCTTAGGGCAAGATCTATGTTAATACATGTTACCACTCAAACTATCACCAAGGGAAATTCCTACCCTGCGAAGGAGAGCTTGGGGAAACTACTAGGCAAACCACCCATTGTCACCTCAGTGGCCTTGCCTCTTCACTTTAAGGCTAGGGTTTATAACCTAAGGAGGGTATTCCTATGGGTCAAACTAAGTCAGATCATTGAGTCAAGAAGGGAATATTCAATACTTAGTTTGACCGAGGCTTTGGAAACATCAACATTACCCTCTCTTGAGGGTAAGGCACGCCCAAGTGTGAGTGAAGAAAATGCCAAAATATCATTTTTGAATTAGTTAAGAAATATTCTACTTGGACATGAATACTCATTCCAAAGTGCTTTGAAACATGGAGTATTTGTATTGCTCGGATAAGAATCATATGAGTGCCAAACTAATCAAAATCAACATGTATCATCCTTCACCATACCATTCATCATTTAAAACCATCATCATAAAAAGATTATATTCCAAATATAACCAATGAACTTGTAATTGTGAGCACAAAGAAAGGTTGTACAAATTGGTGTTATTAAACCACAAGGATAGTAAGATTTGAATTGATCCAATGAGTTATTTTAACCAATGAGAAGAGTCAAAATCTGTGCTTATGTGTGTGAGATAGTTATGCAATGAAGAAAAACACATTTATGTAATACAAACCATTTACATGTATCAATACCCAACAAGTCGAGCCATAGGTCAATTCTCTAATAAAAGATGTCCAAACTGCATGGAAAATAATGTACCAGCAGTGATGTTTGAATGCTCAGATTACAAAGACAATGATCTTCTTTATGAGTATTATGCCATACACCATAGAGGAGCAATAATTTTGTAAAAAAATGCCCTTGAATTGTGTGGCAAGGACAACAAATAAACAAGTATATCAATAGAAAAATTCCTTGTCAAATTTGGGTTTTAAGCAGTTGTTAAATTAGTGTATTTAATGTTCAAGTCCATATGCCATGAGATCACATTTATGACATTATTTATTGTGTTCAAACCAGAGAATAAGAGCAGTTTACAATATATGTTTGCACTAGATTTCAGTCACAAAATAGAGCCAAAGGAATATCACAAGCGTTGGTCACCAAACAAAAGGAAAATACTATATAAAAAATTTCTTTAGCTAGGATTACTCGTGTGGTTTGTGCGTGTACCATCAACAAAGCACATACTATAAATTATGCAATCTAGACAATATACAAAACCTTAAACAATGACACAAAGGAGGATGACTTTTGGATCTTGTATGAGGTCGTTGGGTCTGTTTAGGTATCAATTTATTCTCAAAGTCATTTTAGATGCACAATCTACCAAAATGTTGCAAGATTTGTGTGTCAAAGCTACAGTTCAAAACATTCACCGTAGAGTGTCATCATAAACATCAAAACTAGATGTGATATATGAGTGTTTGAAGTGATTATCATGCCACTATACGTGCCCAAATTAAAGTAAACATGTGGTTCTCTGAAAATAAATACCAAACCCTGGACTTCATACCCTTAAAGCACAAGTCATTTTACCTTTTAAAAAAATGGTCCACTCATTTAGGACATTGATCTAGCACTGTCGGTCATATAGTTCATGAAGGTGTTTCAACGTTAGCACCAAACCTTAGCATATGAAATTTCAAGCGTGGAAAGACTATGATTTTACAAGCATAAAATCAATGCATCCCACATCAATAACCAAATCAAGCATTTCAAGGGAGCCTCAAGAGGTTAGGGGTAGATCCAAAAAAAATGAGCAATGAAACTTAGATCTAAAAGCCCTTGTATATGCCAAAACCAAAAAATATTCTATGAAAATCAAGTTAGCATTTGTGAGATCCAAGTTTTTGTAAATACGCCAATGAAAGAGCATTTGGATCCAATCAATCTAGACTAAAGATGAAACATTGGAAAACCCTAGATTGCCAAGTAAACAAAAAGGGAAAATACAATTTTTTTTTTTGTGGTTGGGGAGAAAGATAGACCGGTGCCTTATGAAGGGTTATGGGGTCACTACACAAGTCTAAGTGAGGTTTATGGTTTTAATATGAGTTAAAGTTGAAGGTACCTAAATAGGATTACCTACCAAACATCACCTAGGGGAAATAACGTTCCCCAAGTTTGGATGGGGGGATTGATCCACTAGGGAGTCTCTTAAAGTACTACTAAGGTGATCTAAAAGGATGGCCATTTTCAAGAGGGAAGAGACCTTAGACGTCCTACCTCCTTGCAAAGATCAATAACTTCAATGGTCAAAGGGATTGAAGGTAAGAAATCTATACGTGAGATGCCTCTCCAAGTGCATCAAGATGCACTTCTCTAGACTTGTAGTAACTTTGTCCTCCAATAATGTTGAAAAAATAACATTTGCAAACCCTTGAACAATAAGATAGAACAACACACACACACACACATATATATATATACTCAAGAACTTATTTAGGCAAGTTTTCTCATTAATATCCAACAATGAAAATGAGAGATACCTCCTCCTTTTATAGCTAAGGAGCCTCCTCAATACAATGAGTAATACAATTTGCTAGCTCAGAACCATGACCAAAAACCATTGGCCCAAGTCAAAACCATAGGAAAAACAAAATAAATGGTACAAAGTATCCCTCAAAACCCTCCAATACATGAGTGCCCCTCTCAAAATGGTCAAAATACATCAACAAAGGGGCACATGCGTGGACCAAAGGGCCTAAAGGAAGTGGACCCTCTCAATAAGTGTGCCAATGTCCCAAAGATGAATGAATAACAAGTCAAACATGGTCTAAGGACTCAAGCACCCCTCTAACAAACTCATGATAGATAAGAAAAGGTCCAAAGATGAAATAACAAACTCCAAGTGTGTGACATCCTTCCACACATGTGGGATGTCTAAGGAAGAATCCAAAGTAAGTGGCACATGTGACCTCCTCAATAAGGGCACTCCTCAAGTAAATCATTGTAGTTAATGCCACACCATCTGATAGTCAACATAACCACCTATAATCACCTCCTTCAATGCATCAATAGACTTCCATGTGTGGTCCAAGGAGGGAATAATTATGCATGTGTGTGAGTACAACATCCCATTGAGCAGGGAGACCAAATATGGGTAATCCATGTGGAAAATGTGATGACAAGGCACCTTTCCATGGCCCAATGCACTGTCATGGATCCCAAAGCAGTACACGGATATTGATATCTGTAGATATGATTAAAAAAATGAGTACATGGATCCCAAGATAGCATCGCAAATCCTAATGCAATGTCACAGATCTCAATGCATGGTGTGTGGATCCCAATCCAAGGTACCCACTTGGAGTGATGGATCTAACATATTAGCAAACCATTACGTGATACACACCCAATGATTCGTCTTAACACAACATAACAATAAGGGTTACTTTTAATATTTTCCTAAGTTTAACCAAGGGGGAACACCATTAACACTTATACATGTGACAAGTCCTAAGACAACAAGTATTTCCCAAGTACCTAGGTGAAATATAAGTAATGTGATGAATAATTATGGAAAGGGGAAGGGAAAAACTTCATGTGATGACCCTCAAATTCATTTGTATGCATGGGTCTTGTTAATCATCTAACTTTCACAAGCTAGGATTTTTTATACAATAGCCTTCAAGAGGGAACTTTAGCATTGAGTTACCTTTCCTCGACACTAACCCTTTTTGCCTTTTTCTTTAGATATTCATAGACAAGCTAGGGACTAGGGGCATTGGCCTCGTAGTGAGGTGGCATTGCTCAAGCTTTACATTTTTGGCTTTTGACTTTATTTCTCTTCACATCTAGCCTTTTTTGGCTTTATCAGTTCAAGTTTTCGTCATTAGACCTTTATTTTTACATTTGTTAAGTTGAATGCATTACCAGGATAACCTTTTTATGGACGAAATGAAGTGAAACAATGAAAGTGGAAAGTGTATAACATGGCTAGAATGTGAAAATGCTACCTTGGCTAGCTACCCAATAGTACAAATTGATCTGAGAAATGACAACACTTCTAAAGGAAAAATATGGTCCCCCAAGGTACCATGAGGAAAATAATAAAACTATGTATGTTATGAAGTGCTATCAGATTTCATTTTAGTGTTTACCACTTTCATGACTAACCAAGAAGTTATAGCATCACATCCAAATGAACCACCAATACATGGAATGTCAAGATAGATCACACTGAAACCATAATGTACCATCCACAGTGCATCTTCCATCTGATGAGTGAGGGAGGAGGATGAGATAAAACACATTTGAGTAAGCACAATTATGCATATGATGGAGCTAATGAGAAGAATTGTCGATGTCTGCAAAAGATGAGTAAGAAATCTCATGCAAACAACAACATGACACCCTATGGGGGTGCCTCTGAAGTTGTCATTCCTTGGGGGTAACAATACCTAGGGCTAAAAATTACTTCAATTAAAAAGGAAACATAATAGGAACAAATAGACCATGAGAGTTTCATTAATCACGCTAAAACAACATAATATTAAGCCCCTCTATCCCAATAAGTCAACATTCTATAACAAACATGAAACTTATTAAATACACAAGAAAAATTGTATTTGTAATCACAATTTTAGGAGAACAATGACATACTTCATATTATCACGATAATGAAGATTAGATACAGTACCTCAACTCATCCTAAGTTGGTACAATAGGTCCTTTCAACTTGACATCGTATGCAAGGACACTTCACACAAAGTTACCAACTTAACGAGAACTCTCTAGAGTTCTTATGTTTTTAGAGGTCTCTTTTAGTGGCTATTTTTACCTCCATTTCAAAAGGTGTTGCTTCTGGCAACACATTTTTTTTTTTTTTTTGGGGGGGGGGTTAAAATTTCGACTTGTTTGAAATCACAACCTTGATAAACAGACAAAACTTTAAAATTGATCCTTAAATCAAAAAGTGATGTTACGAGTAGCACCAATTTTATTTTTGGAGTTAAATTGTGACTTAATTGAAGTAGTGACCTTGACAACTAGTACCATTGCAAATAAAAAACTCAAAATTGGATCCTAAATCTAAATATGGTGCTAGTCAAAAATTAATTAACTAACTAATTAATATATTTTTGATAAATTTACATTCAAAAAATCGATTGAAAAATTAACTCATATTTTTTAACAAGTTTACATTAAAAAAATGAAAAAAACGAAAAATAACCCGTTTTTCTTTTAAAATGAAAAACAACCTGTTCTTATTTCCCAAAAACACAATTAATAAAAAGAAAATAAAGAAAAAAATTTAAAGACAAATTAAGAAAAAGACAAAAAAAATTAAAAAATAAAACCATAAAAAGCAAGAAAAAACCAAAACTAAAAAAAAAATATTAAAAAAAAAACTAAAACAAAACAAAATTTCAAATGTAAAATAAAAATAACAAAAAATGAAATTAAAGGAAACATATCACGTTCCTAGTTGAGTCTATGGTGCTTAGCGCAACATCAGGTCGGTTCTCTCTTTTGGTATCAGAGCCTAGTTGTTAGCGTGATGCTTCTGTAAGTGTGGTCTACAATCTTCTTAATATCAAGTTTTAGTTTCTGAACATTTAGTGTTGCTCAACTTCTGGTTGTTTGCAAGTTTATTGTAGCTCAAATCTGCAAGTTTATTGTTGTTTGGCTTCTAGTTTTATTATCTATGCATTTATGAAATGAGAAGTATTTTGTTTAAATGCTTCTCGGTATTCATATGAATGGGGAATACATGCATTCAATATGGGTATAAGACTTGGAGGATGTGTGACATATGTATGTCCATGTTAGTGTTGGTTTGGATTTGAAAGGACTGTTGGTCATTCCACATAAAAGACTTAAGATATTTTCTCTTAAACCTCGTGAAGTGTATTGTCTTCTTAACCCGATCCATATACAGACAATGGATTCCTCCATGGATACTATCAGCTTCATAGAAATTAGCATAGATCCATCAAATGAACAAATTGATCCCCGTAGAACCTCCTCTCTAGCAACCTCCACTTCTAAGAGAAGTATTATTTCAATTCCCAAGCCTGACAACATTGCTCGTTGGAATCTCCCACCTATCTCGCCCAAATATGTGTATAAACTTCTTTTGTGGAACTACAAGTCACACCCTCATTAAGACACATTCAATAGATATCCCTTTCAGTGGCCAAGAAGATCTTATTAATATTAATTTAATAGATAAAGATATAATAGATTGGGCAAAAAGACAAAAAATTACCTATGCCCATATAGGAGGACTCAAGTTTGGACTTGGCCCATTAATCGGACCATACATGAATGTACCATCTTTATGCTATGTCCTGGATACAAGACATAAAAAGTTTGTCAATGCCTCGGTCGGTGGCTTCAAATCCATGTTTCATGACGACCCTACTTTTGCAACCATATACCTAAAATATTATGTGGCCCTTGAAGATCCTTACATCTACGACCTCCTAAAAGCTTATATACTCCCTCAAGGATTCGATATGCACACTAAAGATCATATAATTCAGCTTAACAGTCTTGTAGTCATGCAGTTTGGCAATGATACTCTATCGCCACTCCAATCTCGGGTTCTTACCACTTCCCGCTTGCACAGTGTGGTGGAAAATGATATTTCACAACATACCCAACCCATCACCTTTGATTGGACAGATACATAGTACTCTGTAGAGTGGGAAGATAAATATGATCAGTTTCAAACCCACTTTGTGCAAAACCAGATTGTGCAGAACACCTTTAGGTGAGTGATTCATCTATAGTAAACTATATATCTGTATCCTCCAAAGCTCCCTTTATCCATGTCACAAATACCCACCATATCTATTCTCGAACCATTGCCAATGATTAGAAGGAGAAACCAGAACAATCACAACATTCGAGTAGTTATCAAGACTATCATGCATGCAGAGAAAAACTTGAACAAACCCACAGTTGCAGATCCACATCAACAAGTGACAAAAATTTCATGACACCAGGATATCCTCTCCTTAGAGAGAGGCTTGAAATGACCAGGAGACATCCATCTGGTGAAGAACATTTCATCCCTTGCAGAAACCTTCCAAACATTCCCTTTACGCAATGATCAGAGGACTTGAAGACAAAAGGGGAATACTTACCTTTTAAATCATTAACTACCACACAAGAAATCAATGATGAATGTAAACTTCTGAATTAGTCAAACATGAAAGCAATTCACATTGGATGAAATATAGATGATTTACACATAGATGTCTTAAAAGTTGTTGAAGTAGCAGAGAAACAAAAGAAAGAAATACAATTAATCTCAAATAAGCTAGAAGTAGTTTCTTGTGTCCTTGTTGACACTACTAGATTAAAGGTTGCTCTAGATAAAGTTGAAGTGAGACTAAGTTTCATGAACACTATCTTTGCTAAAACTCATGAAACTCAGAAGGCTGTAAAAAGGCCATCTAGAAACCCAACAACTCTGGACAGTCTCAAGCAAGGAGTTGCAAGGACTCATGAGTCCAATAGAGGACACAAAAGGAATCATTCTCTTGGAATGATGGTTGTTGAAGGTCCAAGACCCATATGATATTTTTGATACATCGATGCCCTTTTGGAACATGTCTAGAAGAAAGTTGCAGTAATGAAGAAATGGTCCCCGTCATTGAAAGAGGAAGAGATAAAAATTATTTGCAGCACTTGGAAACTGATGCAGGTAACAATGGAGAATCATCTACTATAGTTAGGTTTCCTGATACACCCATGATATCTTCTTTTGCTAATAAAAATTCATGTATGTCGCCAATCGACATAAATGCATTGAATAAAATCACCAGTGCAATGCCTGAGCATCCCATAGTTAATATCAATTTCCAATCACCCGAAGAAGTTAAAGATGCATTGGCGCTGCTAGAAAATTGGGCAGCTAACAAAAAGTGGTCAGATGACACTTTGACTCCCCAATATATTGTTGGATGGATAGTGAATGGATTCATTGGTGTAGCATGGAACTGGTGGAAATGGCTTCCACAAAATACCAAATAAGAACTCCTAAGTTCTTTGACTGCAAATCACAATGTTTTCAAAGAATTAGTAGAAAATTTTTATGGGTCATTAACAAGAGTTGATGTAGACCATTTGGATTCCCTCTATACGAGATAAAGACTAGAAAAAATGGCTTTGCATAAAGAATATTTATGCTATATGCATAAATTACTGATTTAGTCTGGAAAGCACAATGATGCATCATACATCAAATATTACATCCGCGGTTTTCAAAGAGCACTTCTTCATGTTGTAGAACAATACTTCAAGGATAAATGCATCAAGCTTGAAGGAATGTCCCTTTCTATGGAAAATAGACACATCAAACATGTGATCCATGAACATTTCCCGGAGAAGAGAGTGTTTAAGGACTTTAAGAGGTTCAAGCCGATGTTCACCCCTGCACTCTGTAGAGACCTGGGTGAAATTCCCAATTAGGGCTATGGTGCATGCAATAGAGGGCACCAGTGTATCAAATCTGCTAATGTCACTACAAGAGATGCAATTATAAGAGGAAAATTTCATACCATATGGGAACCAAATTTATTGCCATCCAAATATTCTAGTAGATACACTTCAAAGAAAAAGAAACACAACAAATCCACTCTTCTGGAAAAGAGGAATTCACCTTCTCAAAATGTAAGGTGTTGCAAATACAACCAAAAGGGACACTAGGATAATGTGTTCCAAAAGAAAAAAATAAAGCCTCGACTTTTTTCATTGTTCACGGATGAACTAGAGCTCGAGTGGTGGGACCTCCAGTTTTGTTTAGCTTATCAATGACTAGAAGGTGAAGTTATACATTTGGGCCCTTCTGAGTTTTCTGATTATGATGATAAAGAATCAGTTATTGATAGTTCTTCAAATTTTAGTGATTCTAATTTCATCACTCCACAAAATCCACTAAATTGGAGGGGGTGATCGTCGACCTCGTTTTTACTTATGCATGTTGTAATCCCCAAAACCAGACAAATTTGAAAGCAAAATTACAGAAATAGAAGAATTACTTGAGATTACACCTGTGTGGCAATATGTCATACAAAATAATCCAAGGACAGAAAAGGAAGACTTGTTGAAGCAGTTGTCAGGGACTCAGGTGCACCATGAACCAAAGTAGACATTTCAGTTAAAGTTTTACGAGATTGAACCAATGCAATCATTTCACTTAAATTTTTACAAGATTGAAAACATTAAAATGATTTCATGTTAGGTGACGACTTTCTTGGTATGTTATCTCCTATAATGTTAGATGATAAGAATAAGAAAGTTGTCGTACATATTAATTAAAAACCAGTACTCCTATGTTATCCAGGGGAGTCTGTAAGTCTAAACATATAGCTAGAAGAAAAGTTGTAGAGTCTATCTAGTTTGATATCTCTACAATAGAGATGAACAAAATGGAAAGATGTATCCTTTACGCTTTAATGCATGAATTGATACTCGATCCGATAAAAGAAAAACTAATAGAGGATTGTACATTTGAATCCCCCAATACCTTATGGCATAAAGAAAGATGTTTTATATCACTTCCTTACAATTCTTTGGTCCACATCTCTCCACTAAAGGATTTTGTAGCCCTCATGAGCTTGTCTGAAATAAAGGTTTTTCGGGAAGAGATTTGGGCTCTCCTGAAGAAAGGACTAGTAGAATCGTACAATTGTTGTTGGGCTTGTAGAGGATTTTATGTAAATAAGCACTCAGAGCAGAAGAGGGAAAACGTGAGACTGGTTTTTAAATACAAACCCCTGAACAAAAATTTAAATCCAACAAGGTATCCTCTACCCAATAAAGCATCACTATTGTAGAGAATAAGAGGATAAACCATCTTCAATAAGTTTGACCTTAAATTTGGTTTCTACGAGATTGAGATTATTCTTGAAGATTGGAACAAGATAGCCTTTTTGGTTCCACATGGTCATTACCAGACAACCTTTTTAGTTCCACATGGTCATTACCAAATAACCTTTTTGGTTCCACATGGTCATTACTAGTGGAAGGTGATGTCGTTCGACCTTAAGAATGCACCGAGCGAATTCCAAAAAAGAATGGAAGATGTGTTCATAGAATATCCTTGGTTAATTATCTACATTGTTGACACCTTGGTCTAGTCCAAGAACATTCAAGAGCATTCTAGGCACCTCCAGAAATTCTATGAGCTTGTTTTCCAACACGGTCTTGTTATATTTGCATCCAAAATGGAAATAGGGAAGACATAGATTGAATTTATAAGATTCAAGATTACTAATGGCTAAGTATTGTTCTAGGATCATAAATTGAAGAGCTTCAACAAATTCCCAGATGTAATTACTGATAAAACACAAATCAAAATATTTAGAAGTTTTAAAAATTAAGTTAGGCCTTTTTATAAAGGACAAGCAGAGGACATATTCATTTCTAGCACTGCCTGAAGAAAACACCGCTGCCTTGGACTACAACCATGATAGAAGCTATAAAAAGGACTAAACAAGAAATCCAAGGATTTCCTCCATTGTCTCTTCCAACATAGAAAGGATCCTACATCATAGAGACCGATGCATGTCAACACACATGGGGAGGAGTGTTGATAGAAATGATTTTATGTAAAAGCACTCAGAGCATAACGGGGAAAAAATGAGACTGGTTGTTAACTAAAAACCCCTGAACAAGGCTTTTAATCCAACAAGGTATCCTCTACCCAATAAAACATCACTATTGTAGAGAATAAGAGGAAAATCCATCTTCAATAAGTTTGACCTTAAATTTGGTTTCTACGAGATTGAGATGATTCCTAAAGATAGGCATAAGACAACCTTTTTGGTTCCACATGGTCATTACTAGACAACCTTTTTGGTTCCACATGGTCATTACCAGACAATATTTTTGGTTCCACATGGTCATTACTAGTGGAAGGTGACGTCGTTTGACCTTAAGAATGCACCGAGCGAATTCCAAAAAAGAATGGAAGATGTCTTTAGAGAATATCCTTGGTTAATTATCTACATTGATGACACCTCGGTCTAGTCCAAGAACATTCAAGAGCATTCCAGGCACCTACATAAATTCTATGAGCTTGTTTTCCATCATGGTCATGTTATATCTACATCCAAAATGTAAATAGGGAAGTGTCAGGCTGCTAAATTGAAGCTTTTAAGTGACCTGAAACACTAAATTGTCAAACCAGGGTTGGTAAACTTTGAGCTGATACACAGTATGTGCGGGTAAGGCTTTAGTCTCTATCTGAATGCTATCCTTAGAATAAAACACACACTTATTCTGAGAACTTGAATCTAAAGGACTATCTCGAATCCTAGCATTTCCTATTTAAGTCATCAACATAAAACAGTCTTGTGCTCAAATGCTGGTACTGCTATTCTTATTCAAAAGTGTGGTTCCACAAGATTATTTTGCCTCTATGTCCGATCATCTACCATCATCATTTCTATTCAAGTCATGACACAAAGAGTATTTTCGAAAATGCA